>JAGDQP010024517.1:0-27880 GCA_022664845.1 Lepisma saccharinum | reverse complement strand
AATTTTTAAAGTGTATTTAAACTTAAGGCCAATCCGATGAAAATCTTTTGTAGTGCGAAACAAGTGTAAAACTCTTTGAATGGAGGAAACGAACCAAATGAAAGCTTTTCATTCCTTGATTTTGAGTATCTCGATATATATCAGATACTTTTGAAAATAGGTATCGATATCGTGTATCTCGATGGTTTTGAGCAGTATCTTTAAGATACTTTTGCGATACTTTAACCGATACGTTTTTTAATATTCGTTCTTTTCGCTACTTTTCAGTTCTTAGTTTCATCTTGGTAATCCTGATTTTTCATGTCACTATCGTGAACACTTGAACGGAATTCAGTGCTAACTTTGGAAAATTTCGCGGCCTATCCGCAAGCTCCCTTTTGGCGCTTATTTCTCATCCTCATTTATCTGTGGATCAGCGACGTAAGAACTTTTGAAGACTGGTATAGCTAAAAAAAAGAAGCAAAAACGTACTGGAACAGCATTGCGAAATCAGTAATAGTGAAGGAAATATAATACCATTTCCCAAATTTGAGAAAAAATGTTTGTGTTGGGGTGGACAAAAACGAGAAAATTACAAAATTTCAAACATTCAAGGCAAAATGTCTTCTTTGTTGGCCAACAGAGAAGTTCATTGCAACTAACAAGTCATCGTCGTCAAATTTAAAGAAGCACATCGAGGTAAGTGTAATTTTGTGTCCATGAATTGAATACTTTCCCCTATAAATGTAGTGATGTTCGAAATGATCAAAAATGCGGTGATAGGCATATTTTACCAGACCCCTTGGGTAATACATCACTTTAGCTAGTTTTTCCATAAACCACTGGAAACTCAGGTCTCACTATAGCTTAGATTCACTGACCTATTTGCTACAGATAGACGCTCACAAGTTCCCGACTGAAGAGACGAATAGTGGAAATAATGTAGCCCTCTATCCTGGGACATTGTGTTCTGTGGTTTTCACGGCAGTGAAAAAGAAATAATTAAAAAGCGTGTTTTTTAAAATCCTCTTTTAATTAATTTTTATAAAAAAATATTTTTAAATTTATTTATTTTTGTTTTCGGGTTATTTCGGTGTTCATACTTTTTCTCCAGCTAATATTTTGTGGCCCAAATCCTAAAGTGTTCTGCAACCAGCCAAACCCAGCCGCGAAGCAGGCTAGTATTTATTTTAGGATAAAGAAATCTGTAGTAAAATATTAAAATTTACTTTTATAATGTATTAATATATGAAAATATATGAAAGTAACAATGGAATGTTGTATTGTCACCCGACTTACGTCGCTGTGCAAAATTTGATCATTGTATGACGTCGGGAAATGAGTTAAATTAACGTTGCAAGATTTGTACCAGAGACGATAAAACATAATTACAGAGTAAGTTAATAAAAAGCGTGTAAAAATAATACTGTACTTCTGAGTGCTAGTGTTAAAATCTGCACCGAAAAACGGACGTCTATTACAAACCAACAACGAGACATGGAGGATTCCCCTCCCTCAAACCGTTTGCGGTCCCCCAAAACTATATATCTGCAAAGTTTCAAGAAAATCGGAGGGGACACATAGATGATGTTCCTTGTGAGCGTGGATGTTTCTGTAAGTTTAAAACTTAACAGCTCATTGGTTGAACTATGAATACTTCAATCAAATCTGTTGTTACTAAACTGGTTCTATAAATACGCAGTTTACAAGTAAATTAAGTGATAAATTAACTAAAAGAAAACTGAAAATAGAAAGGAAGCAACAATTGTTAAAATTTATTTTATCTTCTACACTGTGAAAAATTTTCTGGTACATTCCTGGAGAAAACTATGGAACTGTAGCTGCCTGGAAATTTCCTGTAACTAGGCTGATAAGAAAGAGCCGCCTTACAGGTTTCAGGAAAAGGAAAAGAAACAGACGCTTCAAGCAAGATTCGAACATGGATTCTTTAGTTGAAAGTCCAGTATCTTCGTGCCTGAATTAAATCGCCACTGAAGAACCCAGTGCATCAAAACAGTATAGAAGGTCAGAATTACGTTGCCGGAACTCCGGAAACATAAACAAATTTTCTTCCACGACATGTTCTAATATATTTTTCTGTTTGTCAAGTAGGAATCTCAATCCTAATTCACTGAGAATATTTCCTACTTCTTTAAAATACGTGATTAAAATAGCGACAGCAAACACTTGATCAGACTTGCATGTTCGATTACGACAAGCAACCATTTACTTTTTCTGCACATGTGCGAATATCACGCTGGAAGTAGGAAATAAGAACCTCGAACGATGCAAAATAAATCTCCTGGTGATGTTTGACCAATATCTTTCAAATACACCAGGAACATTCCAAATACTTACATACAGAGGCGGCGTTTGGTGGTGGCATCTGGGGCAACCGCCCCAGGGCCCGCGTTCCGAGTTTATATTTTTCTTACTCAATGATATAAAAGTTGATTTGTAAAATAAAAGTTTACAAATAAACTAGTTTGTATAGTTTCCATGCGAAATGTAATGTGAAATGGAAATGAATAAAGAAGCACTTGTAATTAACTATGCAGTTTTTAAAATATATTGTACGTTCTTTAAATAAATTATGTCGGATTCTTTTTCATAAAAAACCGTTGTTCATTAAAAAAGAGAATATTTAGTAATATTTAGGGTTAGGAATGAAAGGAAGAAGTGAGAGGAAGCATTTAGGGGGAAGTTGCTGACTGCTTTATCGGGTTTAGATGTAACATTTCGGCGCTCAGCGATTTTTACTTGTCCTTTGGCCCCGCGGGGTCATTATTGCCCTAGGCCCCGCGCTCACCTAACGCCGCCTCTGCTTACATATATCTAAAACTTTACTGCGCCTAGTATATGAAACAACGTTTCCAAAATTCTTTACGGTATATGCTTTACATTTACAGTTTTCAGATTTCTTTAAGATCACGGAATATTGCTTCACCGAGTTTGAAATTACGAACTCTAGTAGATGGCAGCATTGCATTAGAAGCAAACTTAGACAAATTAATAACGAAAGCATTGTAATTTCCCTCATTTTGTATCTGCATTAGTAGCAAATATTTTTTTCGATTTATGAAAGTAATGTTATTATTAATTCTGTAATTTTACGGTAATAATTTGTAATTTACATGTAATTCTTCCTTCTATATTAAGAAATAACGTTATTATTACTGTATTCTAGACTTCAATGATCAGTCATTTAATTTTGCAGCCCATCGGAGAGCTTTGAGAATCTTTATACATACTATATTTGATATTTCTGTAGTATGTCATCTATACACACGAAGAGAGCTGTGGTAAGGTAAATAGCCTGCAGATATTTTGGTGAAATTGGTATTTTGTCATTCGCAACTGTACGACTTAAGGCAAACTCGGATTCTATGTTATCTTCTCTACATTGTGAGTGCTTTAACCATAATAATTACATTGGAAAATTTCCAAGAAATACATTATTTCTCAAAGCTCTTCGCCTTGTATGCTACCCTGCATTACATTTATTTAAATATTCAAAGGAAACTTAATTAGTTAAAATGTTAGTTCCAAAGGTTTACGCAGATCTACAATGACAAAGCTTATTTGGAAAATTGTAGCGGTTCTTTATGTTTCAGCTGTCTGGATTCGAAAGTAATATCCAATATGGCGAATGACGTACGGATTTTTATTTTTCACAAAATTGGGAGGGTGTAAGTGGAGTTTTGCACTTCTATCGGTTTTTGAGCGTAAGAATTTTTAAAGTTTGAGGGCTACGCTGGAGAATTTGGGAAGGTGACCACCCCACAGGGGATGGTTCTGGCAGAATTACTGTTGGTATCTCATTTCTAAGAAAAATGTTTCCAGGTACAGAGATAAGAACTATTTTAACAATTTCAAGAAATTATTTTTTACCCAAGTACCTAGTTGGTCATTCGATATGCACATAGAAAATTATCAGAATCCAGAACAAGTTTTCACAATCATAAAAATGAAGAAAAAAAAATCACGAAGTATTGATCAGAAAATTTCTTCAACTATGATAATGATGATGACGGGCATTCTGATCGATGGAGGTAAATAGCCCAGAACTTCTGAGCAAGGTGAACGAGTACTGATTTGTCATTGACTTCTGCCTATTAGACAAGCATATTCGGAACCACCAATTCAATGAGTCCCCATCGGGAATCAAATATGAGACTCCTTCATTACAAGTAGGTATATAAGCGACACCACTCACGAATCGGTAACACAAACATCTATATAGAATCCACAATGTCTGATAGAATTGAATGGAATCTCAGGAGGCGCATCGTCTTGGTACAATACATTTAGTTACCACGATGGTTGTTCCCTATATTGATTTGAGCTTCTATTACATTGGTAGTCTTCAGAATAGATGAGATATCTTTTGTCAACTGATAATGTTAGGTGAAAACGGCAGTTTGTTGATACAGAAGAGAAGGCATACCTCTCTTACTAACTAGAGGAAGAAAAGATCTATGCTAAATTCATGAATAAACACTGGACAAATGAACAAGTCTGTAGAATTCCCTCTCAGCTAATATACAAATTACACAAACACAAATCTGATGCTACCAATTTCTTTTTCTAAGCAGTTGACCAATTTATATAAACAACAGCGATTCCAATAAGCAGAAAGCACATTTTGTGTTAATGGATATTAAGTTTGCTCACATGTTTCGATCCCAAGTTTATCATTCTCCATTTGAGTAAATTTTTTTTTTTTTATTTTTTTTATCTTGGTTGTCGTATATTCTGTTCGGTGCTCCTATTTGTTGACGAGTTACTGGTTTTGTTTACGTAAACCATTCTTTTCTTCTGTTTCCAACCCAATCAGTTGTTCTATAAAGGGTGGATGCCTAAAAGCATTTGCAGTTTGCTTCGAAATATGGGAAAAATTGTTTCTATTAATACTAAAATTTCTTAATATTAAATTTTAAAATAACAACCTTCTGGGAAAGTTATAGATTTAATACAAATAACTTACTTTAAAAACTAAAAATTAACCAAAGGTTGACTTTCCGTACCAATTAAACACCGATCGATTTCAAAAAACCTTACCAATTTACATAGCAATCGATTTAAAAATCCTTACCAATTTACATACCGATCGATTTCGAAAATCTTTACCAATTTAAATACCGATCGATTTCGAAAATCCTTACCAATTACATTCCGATTGATTTCAAAAACCTTACCAATTACATACCGATCGATTTCAAAAACTTACTAATGCACATACCGACGATTTCAAAAACCTTACCAATTACATACCGATTGATTTCGAAAATTCTTATTAATTTACATTCCGATCGATTTCGAGAATCCTTACCAATTACATACCGATCGATTTAAAAAAAACTTATCAATTACATACCGATCGATTTCGAGAATCCTTACCAATTTACATACCGATCGATTTCAAAAAACCTTACCAATTACATACCGATCGATTTCAAAAATCTTTACCAATTACATACCGATCGATTTAAAAAACCCTTACCGATCACTCTTCTTTGAATGTGTCATAAGCGGTTGCAAGACCTGTTTTATTCTGAAAAGGAAAAGTTAAAATGGTAGCAACTCAGTACTGATAAACATAAGATAGTTTGGGTGAACTGTTTGAAAAATAGTAATAAATTCTTAATTTCTAGTCTTTGGTAGAATCTGATTAACTATGATATGTTTTAATACATTTATTTAAACGGCAATTGTAACACGAGCAGGAAAATTATATTCATATAATAATACCACTTAGAATTAGGTATATCTGTATCTGTGTAGAAATAATTAATTTCCTTTCTTTTTCATCCCAGTAGCACATTCGTGTTTTAAACGTTGATAAAACCGCACTCTATGGCCACGATCACTCTTCCTGCAAATGGATGAGAAAACGTAGTCGAGCTGTTTGCAATGGTCTGAGTCAGAGGCTTTAGTTGAGCTGCCGTCCGGTATTTCTCTTGTGGAACAGAAGAAAACACTGTCAAATCTGAGTCATGTTGTCCAGCGAAAGGGTCCAAACCTACACTTTTCTGCAGTGCCATTGCGAAGTCCGTGACATTAACTAATGGAGCACGGAGGATGGGTGTGCGTATGTATGTAATAATACGATAGTTCTATTGTGTTAAATGACATCAGAATGTACTTCTGTGCTTAATTCATAGGTGGGTAACTGCTACCTTTAGTAATATGGGTGTTTTCACAAGGGTAAGGAACTTCTTAAATTTTCTATGCAGCATTCTCCATGCATTTACAATTTCGAGGGGTTATACTACTTACCAAGAGTAACGCATTTCACTTTTCGCTAAGATTTAGTTATGTAGTGGTTACTGACTAGTAAGTGGCTCTCGAAAAGGGAGCATATACTCAAACTATGTTCAGTTCACAAAAAAATCACACAGAGAGGAGACGCATAA
Source organism: Lepisma saccharinum (assembly GCA_022664845.1). Lineage (NCBI taxonomy): Eukaryota > Metazoa > Arthropoda > Insecta > Zygentoma > Lepismatidae > Lepisma > Lepisma saccharinum. The sequence continues at coordinate 21,485 of JAGDQP010024517.1, read as the reverse complement.
ATCTTAATCTCAAAACTGTTACGTAATAAAGCTGTATTACTGTTTTATTGATTTCAAAGAACTAAGGGAACTTACAGATGAATGATCCTGTAACGACTTCCAACAAATTCATGATGTGCGGGTGAAATTGCCTGTGATGCTGCCCAGATGATTCGTCACAGTATAAAATAGATCATGAAGAACAGCAGTTCTTCGAGTGACGCTGGCAAAGGACACTGTTAGCGGCACTCTATGTATACAGTTAGTTTCGGATCTACCGAACGATAAGCCCGATTTTGATACCTGAACTTGCATTTGAAAGCTCTTTCCCATAATAAGACAGAAAAAAATTGGGTTCGTAGGACCTTCTTGGGATCCACTAGGGCGGTGCGAAAAAAATCAAAATTTCACATTTCTGTAGCACTGACCCCAGACCGTATAGGCGGCCGAAACTTCCGTGATCTTAATCTACGCTTCAATAACTTTCAAACGGTGTATCACACGTCAAAAGCGGTGAAGGGGTTCAAAAGCTACGACTTTTTTTTTGTCGAATCACAGAATTTCCACTAATGATAGAAAAATTTGTCTGTCATTCTGTCCGTCTTTTTGGTTTAGCCCCAAATGGGTGGTACCGGGAATTTTGGGGGTCAATTGCGGGCCTATTGTTTGATAGAAGTTACCGTTTTCGAGATACGGAGCCTAACATGGTTAAAAATAGACCTTTTGTATGAAGAGTATGCACTTTTGTTTAATAGGCATCCTTATAAAATAAGTGATATCAGTATAAAAAACCTTCGGGCTAAAGGGAAGAGTGACGTAATAATTATACTCACAATAAAAGTTATATCCATTTTGCAAGTTACTTTCTTTGTGTCATTATGGCGCAAGGATACTAAATCTCTTAATTTTATTACAAAGGAAACACTTCCGTCATAGTGACACAAAGAAAGTTACTCGCAAAATGGATATCACTTCTTTTGTGAGTAGAATTTTTCGCGTCACTCTTCTTTTTACTCCGAAGGGGTTTTTATATTTATATATTGTACTGGTGCTTCACGACAATCTGTACTGTCCAGGAAGCTTAGAGATCAGAGTCTGAGACTACAACATTCATTTTATCAAACATATTAGAAGAACGTAAGGCAACTTAGTACAGCTTACTTCGACGCCAAGACTTTTTTGAGAACCCTGAACAATAATCCAACTATCTACCTGCCGATGGAAAACTTTGCATTTTCACAAAACTAACAAGAAAATGGATGAATGCCAATGGCAGTGATACTCTGACGATGATGATATTGACCTTTATATGGTAATCGATAAAGTTCTGTCATATTTTGACCTTACAAAGAGAAACGCTGTAACACAAAGTAAAACGTAGCGGTACATTGAAAATCAGAAATAGTCCCCATTAGCCCAGGAATTTTTCATTGACCCGGGGGAAAAAAATCAGAAGTAAAAGACTTGGCAGACCCTCCTTTAGAACCTTGTATTTATTATACTAAAAGACTCCTAAAATCCTAGTTATGCTACGGCCGCCATATTGGAAAATGTCCAATCCTTAGAGATATTCGCTGGTTACTTTACATCGAATAGACACCGTCTGGATATTATTCAATCAAATATATTACAAACATTGATTAGTTTTCCTGCAAATTCCTTCTGAATGATCACGCCGTGGAACTGCGTTCGTGGAACCTACTTTACCTTTATTTTTCTTGTCAAGCAAATCAAGTTTAGATTTTATTTTTCTACGCCTATACACCGATATATATGTCTTAACTCTGCCTGGGGTGACATATATTTTTTCGTCAGGTGTAATCGCAAAATTCTGAGTAAGATTATTTATTAGTTACAAGTACGACTTCAAAGTAGAGAGACAGAAACTCACTGCGTATTTTTTTAGGAACGCCATTCAGTGAACGACCCCATTATTGAAATATATTAAGTGAAACGTTATACCATAGTCAATTCGGAGTAGTTTTTGTGGCTACAGAGTGTACAATCATAGGATTACCTAAGGGGAGAAACCAGTGTTTCATGCTTTACTGCCCACATTAAATGTCATATTGAAGTGACTAGGTAAAACACTTAGGGGAGAAACCACAATATTATTTTGCATTTAACCTCATCGTAACTCACACAGGGGAATACGAGTATGACGTGTACATCGTTGTTTTTATCTGTAGTGTTTGTGAGCAACATTCGAACTGGTAATATAAACTGCGTTCGTATTACACTTTAAACAACAGTGGTTAACAAGGTTTTTGTAACATGAGAGAAAACATCTGATCTTGAAGGAACTTTTTACGCTGAATTCGAATATGCATTCGGTTTTTCTCCATCACGTACAGTTTTCCGGCGACTGAGGGACTTTAGGGAGATCCCCTAAAAACTTTCCCTTTTTCACACATTTTATACCCCTAGCTCTTGTCCCCTTACCTATAGTAATACAAAAATTATACCAAAGTAAACCTTGATTGATACTTAATAAACCCTCCAAGTTTCATAACAATCGCATTATTCTTTCTAGAGAAATAAATATATTTGTATGTATACTGTGTGTACTGTTTATTGCACCACATAATATTGCTTTCAGAACTCTTGATACAATCAATCATCCAACTTCTTTCAGTTTTCTTAATTAAATCGTTATCAAATATTCCTATCTAATGTAATAGAGTGCAAGAGAAAGAAAGAATGAAATACAGACTCATTGTTTTGTTGACAACAATGAACAAATACAGTCTCAATTTTCCCCTCTCCTTTCCCTCCGCCCCTTTCTTTCTAGTGTTCCTGACACGTGGTGAGGAAGTTTTGTACATTTCTGTATTGAAGTGTGGTTTATTCACTTTCTGTCTTTGCTGCCAAAAGTGATTTCGTATTTAATCTTAACGGCATTATATCCAGACAAGACCAGAAGTGTGGTTTGCGATCAGTACAATGGCAACAAGAGGACGCGTTCATGTTTTAACTCACCAAATAGTTTTTGTTGTGTGTGTAGCCAGTTTGTAGTTAAGAGACAGTGTAAATCCATTACGCCATCGGTGAAACTAGCATACAATAAACATTTCGGATGTCGTGTGGGAAATCAAAACAAAACTTGGGCACCCCACATCATTTGTGTGTCGTGCTACGTCACTTTACTTGATTGAGCCAAAGGAAAACGGAGATTCGTGAAAATTGCTGTACCAATGGTGTGGAGAGAACCCACCAATCGTGTGCATGATGTTTTTTTTCTTTTGTCTCACAGTAGTTAAGGGACATTCTCAAAGAAGCAAATGCAGAATAAGTTACCCCAGTTTTAAATCCGCAATTAGATCTGTTCCGCACTGGGATGAGCTTCCATTTCCCGAGCCACCTACCAACTGGGAAGAGATGTACCCAGAAGAGTCTGATGATGAACCATCGAGATCAACATCCACGGATCCAACGTTCACTTTGACAGCAAGGTAAACAGTGCCAAGCTAGCTGCCTGGACAGCATTTAAGTGTGTTGTGCGCAACGTTTCGGGCAATACCAAAGCGGAGAATTACAGTGAAATCGTACAGGACATGCTACAGAAATACAAAGAGTTGGGTTGTAGGATGTCTTTAAAAATCCAGTTTTTACACTCCCACCTTAGCTTTTTCCTGCTAACCTAGGTGCTGTCAGCTACGAACAGGGGGAAAGATTCCACCAAGACATAATGGCAATGGAGAAAAGGTACCAGGGACTATGGGATCTTTCAAGGATGGAGGATTTGTTGAGGTCTTATTAGAGAATGCAACACTTCTTACAAAAGAAGGAAGTAGTGTATATTTTTGTAACTCATTGGAAGTTTCATACATTCTGGTAGTTTCAATGGCTTATTCATGACATTTTGTATATTTGTATTATTGTAAATTGTCATACATGTAAATTGTATTGTATTCTATTTTATGTCTTTGTTTGTGTTAATACAGCAAATAGTTTTTTGTTTCAGATTCAAGAGATCTGAAAGCAATGTTATGTGGTGCAATAAACAGTACACACAGTATACATACAAATATATTTATTTCTCTAGAAAGAATAATGCGATTGTTATGAAACTTGGAGGGTTTATTATGTATCAATCAAGATTTACTTTGGTATAATTTCTGTGTTATTATACGTAAGGGGACAAGAGCTAGGGGTATAAAATATGTGAAAAAGGGAACTTTTTAGGGAATTTCCCCAAAATCCCTCAGTCGCGGGAAAACTGTACGTGATGGAGAAAAACTGAACGCATATTCGAATTCAGTGCAAAAAGTTCCTTTAAGATCAGGTGTTTTCTCTCATGTTACAAAAAAAAGTTTAAATTTGTTGACTAGTGAAAAATGTCACAACATACTCATATCGGTGAACAACTACGACCTCAAGGTGAGAAAGAATCAAACATTTGTCAGTGTTCAAGTATTTTTTCTTCGAACTGTTGACATATCAGTCGAATATTACAGGCAATCTCTTCTTTTATTCCACAGGTTGTTTTTTCATCGACGGCATTGTACGAGCATTGTAACATCACTACGTTACAGTAATAACTAGTTATATTATTACTTGCGTTGCTATCATCCTTTACCTTCATCAAGCAATGCCTTTGTAAGGACTGAAAGATATACAGTCAACTTGGAGATAAGCCACAGGTATCATCGTCCCATCGATTCATCACTCCTTGCTGGAGAGACAAAGGCTTTTACTCAAGAACTAGGTACCGAACGCCAAGAACTGTCGCAAAGACTAAATACAATTTAAATTAAACAAATGTTCATTTTTTAATTTTATATTTTGCCCATTCTTCATTTCTTAACAACTTTCATCCGCCCATCGCCATCCGTTCCAACTTCCCATCTTCAACTCCTTCGACCCGGGGATTGGACGGGGCCAGGTGAATAACTGGACAGAACTACGGTCAGGCAAGCTTTAGGCCTGACTGGCTTCGGGTCAGACTTCAAGGTAGCAGGGAGGTCAGGCAAGCATCAAGCAGGCAGTCACACACAGACAGACATCCAGACAGACAGCCAGATATATGTATGGATTATGTGAGTGTGAGTACCTACATTCCTCCGGAAGTTCTTCTAATAACCACCCACTCATTCCAAATATGTAGTCTATATACAGTGTTGTTCGGAGTTTCCGTACCATGGCTTTAATTCGACTCATATTGCACGTAGAGCTTTGCAACAAAAAAACTACATATCAAAGTTTACAGGCAGAATCATATGGTGATGTTACTTAAAAGCAGTTTCTTTCCGGGAATACTTCTACGGGGGAGGCGGGGCAACTACAAAATGTTAATGCCAAAAGGGGTTGATTTTTCTGCTCTTGAAACGAGCGCTCAATTTTGAGCATCTTTTAGACAAAACACTTTTCGATAGTTCAAGTACAATTAATAGATCAATAATGATATGATGTACGGGTGTTTCGGGACTTTTCGGATGCTGTAAATCGAGGGGAATAGTAAATAAAGCTTCGAAACTAAAGTGAATTACGAACTGAGATACGCGTAATCAACCGGCGAAATTTAAACAGGGACGTCCCGGTAATAGTGATACAGTGGGATAGCAGGAACTTAAAAATTAAATAGAAATAGGGAATCTTGCTTTCTTTGAAACAAACACGAAATTTTGAACAATGTATTTTTTAAAATAATTTTTACCGTTTTTCAGTTTCAAGAGCTAATTTGGTAGGTCAACAGTTCACATTGACTCCAAAACTTGTTCAAAATTTCATGCTTGCTTCGAAAGAAGCAAAATCGATCCCTCTGTTGCCATTTAAAATTTTGAAGTTGCCTCCTCCCACTTCCCCGTAGAGGCATTCCCGGGACACTGCTGTTTTCAGCAACACCACAATGTGATTCTGTATGAGCACCCTGGTATGTAGATTTTTGTTTCAAAGTTCTATGTGCAATAGGCGACGAATTAAAGCCCTGGTACGGAGACTCAGAACCACTCTGTATGTGAGTGTGTGTTTGCTTGATAGAATGAGTGTGAGAGAGATATATAATAAACCTAAAGAAAGAGAAAAAACAAAAGGAAAAGATAGAATTTATGAAAATGGAAGAAAAGAAGTAGAATATGTATTAGAAGTAAGAATATAAAGTGTAAGAAAGGAATTAGATATTGAATCTAATATTGAAACAGAGACTCACACTCTACTGAAGATTATTGAAAGAAGAATGGAAACTTTTGAAATCTTGTCCTGAAAGAGAATTAAATGTCATTCAACACAATTAAAGCATGATGAAGAAAATGTTGAAAAGGAAATAAATTGAAGTAGAGCAGTGTTGGAAATCCACTTGAAGAAAGGAATAGGAAATGGTTAGAACATTAGTTACGTAAAAGTGGTTCTTTGAAGAAACGGTTGAAGGAAAATCAAGAAGAGGAAGCTTACATGTACAGTCAGCGCCAAAAATATGTACCCAGTCTTAAAATCCCTTCTCCGAATAACTATGGAATGTATAGACCAATCTGAGTACAATGTTCTGTAACTTTAAGAGAATGTGATCTATTATCAGTTAGAGAAAACTGTATTCAAATAGGTTCGTTCAAGTGAGACTTGTGAATTGCCAAGTGGAATAACTTATATATAGGATTAAATGTAAAATGCATGTACCGTAACAACTCATGAAGTTGATGTTCAACTTTAAAAAATAATTTTAAGACCTGAGAGCGCAAGCCATAAACCCATGGTTCGAGCCAAGAAATAAATTAACTATCAATGAAAGAAGAGAGAAATGAAGCTGGTTAATTTCAGAAACTAAAAGAAATAGTTTTATGGAGAATCTTCAATCAATGTTTATGAAAATCAATATCTAAGAAGTAAACATTGTGTAGTTATTACTGTAAAGGATAAATAGCGTTTTCGAGAGCAAAGCTTATAAGATCTGACAAAATAAAACATATGAGTTTGTTTAAAGAAAATGTCTAGAAGATTCGTTTCATAGGAATTGCTTTCATAACTAGGAATTGATTTGTGTATGCTAATAACATCATTGAAGTAGATAGATCAAAAGAGTAACATCTTAACCTATTCTACTAGATTATATGTTACGTAAAGATAACAACTAAGATTTCATGCTCTACCGGAATTACGACACGTAACATATATAAGTGGCGCCCAACGTGGGGCCTGTTTACTTAGAAACGAAGATTATTCTGTTATTTTTCAGATAATTGAATGATTTACTGCTATAACGATGAATCATAGCAAGGATATTGAGGGGAATATGGATAAAATATACCTGAGGATGGTAATAATAGGCAAACACGCCGTGGTGAAAAGGTAGACCACACGGTAATGCTTAAGAATACGCCTAATAAAAGAAAGGGAGATGAAACCATACTTGTCAACGAGCATGAGGTAAAACAAAACATAGATGGAATATCTATTCTGAACTTGTGTACACAGATGAAAAGCGAACTGCATATCTTGACCCAGGGTCAAAATAGTTTACAAAGAGTAACGGATGAACAAAAAACGGAGTTTATGGCTTTAGTAGATGCTAATAAAGAGGAATTTTTGGAGGCACAGTGCATTCTTTTGTCGAGCAGGAAAGGAATATGCAGCGTAAGTTATCTGACATTTCCAAGCTAATCAATGAGATAGAGGAGCTGTGCGAAGCCAATAACAATAAAATAGAGGAACAGTCAACATTACTGATAGAGTTTTGCCTACGCACTGCTACGTTGGAGCAGAAGTATTAAAGTCAGCAGGAAGAAAATCATTCAATAAAGGAGAGATTGAATAAAATGAATTTAGAATTGGAATCCAAGAAAATTTTGAAGAGTAGTGCTGAACGAATATATGGAGAGAAGAGAGTAGTACACGAGAACAATTAGAAGTAAGTCATAATAATGATGGAGAACGAAGGAATGTAGGTGGTCCACAATGCGATACTGAAGGTGAGCAGAGTCCTGAGTTTTCGGATAGTAGTAAAGGTTCCATATAAAGAAGTTATTATTCTATGAAACGCCGGTTTGTGGAAAACTTGGTCAAAAGGTTATCCAGGAGAGTAGGACGGAATCCTTCACCTCAGGAATACGGTGATATACCGAAGTGGATAGGGATATTAGCCTGGAAAGTCCTAATATGTGTCTGGAAATGTTACTTATCATGCTTGGGACTAGATCAAGAAAGGCAGTTAAGTGCTATTAAAAGAGCCATGACTGGCCCAGCAAAATGTTCGTGCGGTTATTTCTGTAAAAGATAAACAGTGTTTGTGAGAGCAAAGCTTATAAGATCTGACAAAATAAAACCTATGAGTTTGTTGAAAGAAAATGTCTAGAAGATTCGTTTTTATAGAAATTGCTTTCATAACTAGCAATTGATTTGTGTATTCTAATAACATCACTGACGTAGATAGATCAAAAGAGTAACATCTTAACCTATTCTACTAGATTATATGTTACGTAAAGATAACAACCAAAATCTCATGCTCTACCGGAATTACGACACGTAACAGTCTATCTATTCCAAAGTTATTGGGAGAAGAAATTTTAGGACGGTAAAAACAATATTTGGTGCTGAATGTACCTAGGACAGATGTATCTGTCCGTTTGTGTGTCTGTGTGGTATGTACACAACGATAAGGCCAACCATCATCCACTTCGCCCGACTCCATTCAACAGGTACTGAGTTATGTAATTTGATGTATGTATGTGAATGTGTGTGTACGTATGGCCGGAACATGTGTAGATGCATGTGTGTGCGTCTGTGTATTTGTATTGTGTATATATGTATGTCTGATTGTGCGTATATGTGTATCTTTTAGGTATGTGCGTACGTATTAAGTGTTTGTGTAATCCGGCCGACCCGGCCATCTGTCCGTAGTTATTCCGCCCGCCCTAGCCCGCCCTTCCAGACACCCGCCACCCTTCCGCCCGTCCGTCCACACAGCCCGTCCGTCGGCCTACCCTTCCGCAGACCGTCCAGCCATCCACCCGTCCTGCATTCCATCCAATCCCCTCTGGCTTCTCATCATCCATCCAGACATTCCAACGGCCAGCACGGAAACCAAACCAGCAGGACACAACGTGGAACTGCAGAAAGAAAGAAAAGAAAAGAAAGGAAAAATAGTATTAGATTAGAATGTTCAATCGAAATAGAAAATGTAAAGACTTAAACGATTAGAGGAAAGCTCCTTATCAGTCTACTTTTTGTGCTCTTTTCGTTTACATTCAATTAATCGAATTATGGATGAAGATGTTTCACGGCCAATTAGCTGCTTCCTATATTAACAACAGATGTCGTTGACATTCAGAAAATATTTACAATGAGGCCGGTTTTTCATGTACAACCTAGCTGCCTGCTATGCTTGCGATTTCTATGAGAAGCCAATCTTGCTAGCTGCCTGCTATGCTTGCGATTTCTATGAGAAGCCAATCTTAAACGTTTTTAAATTGTCTACTCAGTCAAATTGCAAGCGAAGTACGCGACTAGTACGTGGATGAAAAGTCAGCCTCACTCTTAAGTAATCAACCAGTTCAAACTGTACATGCACAGCGCATGACTAGCTTTCCTTGCAGGCGCGCGCCGTGTGCTGTGCTTGCGATAGCTAATAGAAATTCGTGTTTCACGAAGAACACGGATTTAGTATTGGCTACTCACCCAAATCGCAAGCAAAGCTAGCAACGCATGCTTGTATGAAAAACTAACCTATAGCAGAATTTCCCAAACTCCAAGTCACAACATCCAGCTGTGTCGCTGTTGTATTATTCGGGAGCCGCGAGGAAGATTAATATTTAAAAAAAATATATATTTACAACAAAACAGACATGTTCAAAAAGGAAAATCTTCAAGTGTATAAAATACTGTGTACAATGGTCATTTAACAACTCAAAATTTTGATTGAGTATTGGAAAAACCGTTGTGATGACATACTGCTTGGTTATGGGTTACCTTTATGAAAATAATACTTCCATTTGCAACTACCTACTTCAATCAGTAAATTGAATATTCAGTGATGGATCCAGGCATACTTTTGGGGAGGGACAGTGACCCCCGAAAGTGTTCAAGTGCCACCTTGAAAAGTTTCTTTAAAAAAATTCATATAAACTTGTGTAATAATTCTTTTTAATGATTTTCGTATTTTCACAGTGTTCCTTTAGGTAGGAAACACGATTTGAAAAGCTGCTTAACTTTTCTTCTCTTGAGCAAGTGGTCACAGATTTTTTCTTTATCTAAGCCCCTCCAAAAAAAAAAAAAAAAAGTTTCAATTGGTTGGAATTGTTGCCGAACCTAGAAATTATGTTAAGAGGTTTACGGTTTTTCTTCCGGTCTGGGCTTCGATATATAACACAGAAATGGCGGCGAAAAGGAAACTGTGAACAAACAAAACAGCAAACCATTGGTTGCCAAATCTTTCTAACATTTAATGAGGTACGTCTTGGCCCTTCGAATATATATTTCGGAATAATTAGTAATATCCTATTCTTTTCAATAATTAAGAGAACATCCCATGGATATGAAGTCCTCTTTTATTCCCTTATTCCTTATCCCTAACCTAGATCGGTAGTTCAGATGAAGGATTCTGACTGATAAAGTGTTGTTAATGATGATGATGGGTGTTCAGTCTGGTGGCACGTCTATGATCCGAAGGGTCAAGGAGAGAATGCACAGTCACCAGGAAAACGTTTGTACTGAGTCGTAAAATTTCTTTTCCGAATAACTTTGGAATGGATAGCTACAGTAACCATATTTTCTCAGTCAAAATTCTGGACAGGTCTTACCAGGATCTAATACACCCATTTTTGCGGGTGATTCAAGGGTCAACCAAGGAAGACGTTTTAATCAGGCCATAAATTTTGGCTTAAAAGTTACGTTTTATTGAAAACTAAATCGATTTTAGTAATTATAAAAAAGTACGGTACCAACTTAAGAACTTGAAAACTTCACACTCTCTTGAACTTGGGGTTGAGTAATCAAATAACTCCCTGATGATTTATTTCTTAAAAAACAATACATTATTAATTGAAACAAAGCTATTATTAATTACTCTATCACTTATCTATTAATTACGATATTCCAGGAGCACTACAGTAAAACAAATGTAAAAGTTACGAGTACTTCAAATGCCCCTATCAAATGGAATTATATAGACTTGTGTGTGAAACTCGGGACGTGTATGGTCACCGTATGGATAGACCGATTTGAGTAGGGTTTCCTGTAACTTAAAAAGAATGTGATTTTCTGTAAGTTACACAAGTCTACTCAAATCAGTCGTTGCATTCCAAAGTTATTCGGGAAGTGGGAGACTAGGTGCAAACTTCTGGCGGTTGCTTTATATTTCTTTGATACTATTTTCGTTCATATCTTCTAAACAATGTGTTATTTTTACAGGCTTTCCTTTAGTTGACAATGGCTCGTGGTTTTCTCATATCTTGAAACGTTAATTTAACTCATTTCCCGACGACATAAAAATGATGAAATTTTGCACAGCGATGTAAGTCGGATGACAATACAATATTCCATTGTCATTTCATATATTTATATATACAAGCATTTCTCGTAGTTATATATTTTCAAAGCATATTTTAATATTTGTTTTAAAATATAAACTTCTTTATCTTAAAATGAATACTAGCCTGCAACGATATTGTTTGACTGGTTGCAGAACACTTTAGAATTTGGGTCACAAAACACTAGCTTGAAAAACAGTATCCGAACACCGATATAACTATAAAAAAATAATAAAAAATCTTTTTAAAGTCATACTTTTCTTACACAATTTGTACTAAAAAGTAAAAAAAAATAATTTTGCTTATGCATGACTAAAAAGAAAAGCATGGGGCGCGCCGTTCTTCTTTATAATTGAAGAATTTATAAAGTACTGTGTATGTAAGAGCACCCCCATGATTTTCTTTCTAGTGATGCATAAACAAAATTATTATTATTATTATTATTATTATTTACTTTTTAGTACGAATCGTTTAAGAAAAAAGTATGTCTATAATTTTTTTATTTATTTTAATTAACTTTCACAAACTGTAGTAGAAATTTGTAATACATGATAAATTAACCTTTCTTATTTTATAAGGTCAGTTGTTTATAGACAATATATATACGGTAAAGTGCGTGCCCTCTCGGAATTGGAAAATCCCCCCACCCCCCAAAGAAAGATGCCTGAATTCAACACTGGGAATATTAGTTAGAACAAGCGAATAAACAACTTTTGCAGTTACCATAACCGAATGCGATTGGTAAAATTTACCTTCCTCTCCCTCTCTCTTTCTTATCCATTGATGTAGATATCTTTACAGTGTTTGGGAAATACTGGATAATTACCAGTCACGACGGCTAACATTATGTTTAGTAAAAGATTGATTTTTAAAAAAATGTGGAGAGTTTATTTAACTCTCTGGGTTAATGTAAGCGCTTAATGTGTGGTTAATTTAACCGTTCAATTGACGTGATCTACGTTTACAACCTTACCCGAATGACGTAACCATTTCTTGTATAGTTTCCTTGGACTCTGGGTTTGAAGAAGGCCCATAGATTTCTCTATAGAAACACATCGAACATGTCTGTTTTTTTCGTAGCAGGCTAGTGCGTTTCCTTTTTGTATCTCGGGATTTGTTCCCCATTTGAAGATACAAGCTACAACATTAGATGGAGCTAGTAACAGAGAACGTCTGGATACTAAGTAGTATTGTTATCCAGAAAAGTAATGTTTTGGACATGTGAGATGTATGGGAAGTCAACAAAAGATGTTTTCTTTCATCACCTGTTAATTTATCATTTAGTTAGGTTCTGGTATTCAAAGATAAATTAAGGTGAAAATGTACCAATATTCGTGGAAAAGAATCGCTGAAACAAATTTTCAGTGTGCCATCAATATTGCATTACATTAGACACCATGGTTGGAAATTTAAACCTAACTTTGCAGCAGAATAACGATAAAGTTAAAGCGACAAGGCGTATAACAATGATCATTGGTAGAGTATATTGTTTTTAGCAACAGTGAACACAATGTGGAAGAAAACCTAAATTTCCAAGGGAAAGAATCTCCATATTCCACGCTTAAATAAAAATTGCGTTTGTGTAATGTGAACAAATTCGTTTAGAACAATATCAAATGGTACAGAGAAATTTGGTCACTGCCGTGACCAGATCCCGGATCTCTCAGATGCCGTTGTGTGTTTTAACTACCTCAGGATGGTCCATTAATTTTCTGTATTTATGAAGTTTCCTCACGCCTCGACTGAAATGTCCAAGGGATTATGGGTAATTGACCTTGAGGAACAAAAAAAACACTACACGCCAGCGAATGAGAGGGACAGATTTTTGGGTCATTGATTCTGTGAGTTGGAGGAGCAGCAGATAGAATGCAATGCACTTGAAGCAGTCGCAGTGCAACTATTGCTGTCTCTGTTCAATCGTTTTCAAGTTTTACTAAACGATGAGGGAGAAGAATAGCTCAAGAGTAATTAAAAATGGTATTAAATCTTCCTGAACCGATAATATTCTTTTTTTTAATGTAAAATTTAGCAACAACTAGAATTCAGCTGCGATCTATCATAGTGAGTTGAGATTGCCAAGCGTAGATGCGACAACGTTACAGCGTTTGTTTCATGATTTGTCTTCACAACTCACGCAGCTTCTGGGAAAGGAGACGACAATTTTGTCAGAGCAAAACACAAACGAAAAACGAAGCTCCTCGATTGCATCTGAAAATGTTTCATTGGATGTCGTTGGTAAGCTTCTTATCCATTCTGAGCATTTGGACAAACTATACTTAGTCACTCCTCGTATCAGAATCAAGGCTCCCCGAGATTTTTTTTACATTGAGAAATCTTTCCTTAATTCAAGCACTACGAAACAATTAGATGATGTTTTGGCTAAACCAATGTGCAATTTTCCTACCTTTTTAACAGTTTCTGTAGTCAAGGTATTTGAATAAAGAAAATAACATGTTTAAAATGTTTCATTTTCCACTCTCTATGGAAATATCTCTCCTTTTCTACGTCTAAACATAAAAGAAAAAACTGGGTAACGAAACAAAAATAGCATTGAACTAGTTTGAAAGATTTTAAGAATATAAACATGTGAAAGTGATTCACCTGTATGCAACGCTGGATTCAGATCTGGTGATGTCGTGATTCAAATATAATAACTTTGGAAAATAGTTTTACGTTTCTCTACGTCGTGTTTCGTGTGATACGAAATTTCACAGTTACGAATTGTAATTATGAAACAGTAATATCGTTATAAAATAAACAAATAACTAATTCTAACTGAATATGAACACTAAAACTGGATAGCTTACCTTTTCATCATCCCATTGGTCTGTGGATTCTGGAATTCGGCATTGAGTATTTCTTTTGACATCAGTTTCCTTCAAAATGCCTTTCTTGGTAATCATATATTTCGTCACCCATTTAACTCAGACGATAAGTTTTCATTCCAGTTGTACTTCTCCTTACGATGTGTACGAAGGTAATTGGTCTTCAGTTTGGCTGGCTCCATATTTACTGATGCCTTCAGGTAGTTAATACCGAAATAATAAACTCTGATTTCGGTTATAAGTAAATATATATATATTTTGTAATGTGTTGATAGCTATTTTTTTTCTATTTGACTCTCAATTATTTCTCGACTTTGGCTTTCTGGTGGTTGTCATGTAATCGCTCTTCTACTCCATTCAGGCATTTGGCTTTGATTACGGTTGTGCCTGTCCAGATGAATTGTTATGCAATTGGCATTCTATTTGACCCAGGCAATTGGTTTCAAATTCAGTTACAAAAATTTATTACGATGCGTTCCTGTAACCTGTTCATGACTAAAATTTTAATGGTTCGAAGTCTCGGCCATGCCTTCCATATGTGGTGTTGCGTTGGCTTGATGAGCTGCGTATGTAGTTAGACAGGGTGCAACTGTCGCTTCCCTGTGCATAGGTGATTAAAGAAAATTAGATGGAAATTGTGAAAGGAAGAAAGGTGGATAGTAATGAGAGAAGGAAGAGAGATAGTTGTCTTCCATTAATGGAAATCTTCTGGGGCTGGTGAGAACTTGAATTACAATAGATGTTTCGACACAAAGCGGATGAGAAATTTCCAAAATCCATTTTAGAAGAATTCTGGTACTTAATGAAGTTTTGTTTGATGGTAGTTCGCTCTTGGTAAACTGCAGCTAAACTCTTGCTAAAATAATATTTTATCGGTGATGCCGTACACATAGATGGCAGGCGGCTTGAGTGAACGGGGCGGAGCTGGAGGTATGGGTGGATGTGACGGAGCTCCTTGATCAGATTTGTCTATACAATCTTCATGAAGATTATCATTACCATCAGCTTGACTATCTTTGAGAGCATCAAACTTATTGGATGTAGGAAGAGGCTTGACTGAGACCTCAAAATGACTGGAACGGATGTAGTGACTGGCGTTTTCAGAGACAGAAGACTCAGTCTTCTGGAGAACACTGAGATTGGAAAATGGATATTCCTTAGCAGAATTTATATCAGACAAGGGTGAAATAGTGATAGTAGGAGATTACCCTAAAAAGGTCTTTCGCTTATGAGGTACTGGGGATCGGGATAGTTCACTTTTCATGCCACGGTATTCATCAGGGTGACGTGAGAGGGAACGCGTACCAAATGGACCATATTCATTTTAATTGGCAATCAATTTGTCTCAGAGAATAGTCTTTGATTTCGGTTGTACAAATTAAGTTCGATGCGTTGACATGCAATTGATATTCTTGTTTACTACGGTAATCGACTTTGATTACGGTTTTGCAATTTTACTGCGATGCGCTGCCATCAAGTTGATCTTCTGTTTGTACTTCCTGTACATATCTCCTGTCATCATTGCTATATTGGATATTTCTTCTATTCCATCGAGACGATAGACTTGCTTGAATCACATCTGGGAGTTCTCTATAAGTTTTTAGATCTAGGAGATTAAAAGATAATTCATATGAATTTCGGTTATTGAACAATTAATTATTATGTGGTGAGTGACTACAAAAACTAGTCTGTTCCAAAAAGAGTAAGAGCGTTTTTTTTTCAATTGGTTAACTAATTTACTGAAGAAAAAGATAAAAAGCAGCATTTGGAATATAGAAAGGGAAACCAAAAGAAGGGGGCCAGATTATAATCATAATAATAATTATTGTAATTCTTGTAGCATAGATATAGTGCGAGAAACAATTAGATAGTTTACATCAGGATTGGAATGTTTAAAACAAAATGTTTTAAACAGATGTTTCAAACTGTTTTAAGCAGAGGCGATTGTTTTAAACATTTGTTTTAAACGATGTTTTCTTTAAGCCGTGTTTAAAACACGTTAATTTTATTTTTCTTCTTTGAAAGAATTACATTATTCTTAAGAATACGAAGAGTGTGTTTTTACCAGTAAAACGTATGCAATTTGTCCCGTGTGAAAGCAAATTTCCAAAATCAGTATTATGGCACCGCAATCCTATCTAGGTGGAGACATAAAATGCGTTGTTTTGATTTGTTCTTTGTCGGATGGATGCTAGAGGCAGGTTCGCTATCAATAACATGAAACAGGATGTTCATATTTAAATTCTTCCTTTTTCCTTATTGTGAGAAACTGCCAGGAAAAGAAAAAAATCATGGGCATGTATTTGCTTCTACGATTACATTGCTCTATCTCTTTTCTTGTTTATGAGGAAAGGGACAGTAGTGAGTAACTGTGCAGATTTGATAGTCGTTTCTTATTCGATGCATGTCTGGCGGTAGAATTCATTAGGTACTCTGCTTCTTTGTTGTTTATTTATAGATTCTTTATCAGTGGGTGGTACAGAAAGAAAAAAGGATTTAATCTGGACACACTTTATAAATATTAATCCTTCCGAAAATAATAAAACCGTAAAGGCCAAATGTAGACTGTGTAAGAAGGGACAGGTCTTGTTGGCCGAATAAGAGAACATTTCAAGAAGGGAAATTCAAATCCCGGTCAGGACACTGGAGAATTTTTCTTCAGTTCTCCCATGCCTGGCGCTCTGAGATATACTCAGTCTCTATCAAATTAAGTCTGTGGTATTATTTCAGGCACTTTGGGAGGTAAAAGGCAGCCAAGCGTGGGACTGACTACCGCATGTCACTTCGTGCCGTTGGTCGAGAATATCTGGATCGCTACCTCCATATCCCCCATGCGCTGTTCACGGCGCGTGCGCATTGCATAGGGTATACCTAGTGTTGTAAAAAACGTTCATTTGTTATTTTTTTCAAGTTATTTTTATGTTGTTTTTTTAAATGTCGTTGTTTCTTTTCATAGAGCAAGTATTTAATGCTTTACGATGCAGGTAATCAATATACGCAGGACTAGGGTTAAGCTTTCACACATTCATCCTAATTTACTATTGCTTTGTTTTCCTGCACCTTACGAGACAAATGATGGGGTTATTTATGCATTCACTGCTATGTTGCTATACTTCCTATATCTTCACCCTCACAAACATAAGGAATTAACTAAGGACATATGAACTGAAGTTATTCCGTATAGTTTGTAATAGAATACTAATAAATCTCCAGGGAACTGAAAAAGTATTTTGAATTATAGGAATAATTTAAGCTCCTAGAGATAATATAACTTCGAAGACATCTTTACTGTAAACTAAAAAACTATGAATTCTTATCGAAATATGCTCTCATCCCGTATACACAATACGTTAATTTCTAATCACGGTATTATTCAAGGAAGATATCTACTTTTGATCATAATTACTGTCTACAAAAATCAATTATCTTTAGCTCAAAATCCGGGAAAATAACCTGCTTCTATTGAATTTTCTACTCCATTGTATTTCACTATAAAAATTCGGTTGCGTTGCTCCATGAAGCTCTGGACTCCAAGCCTCGCCCCATCTTGTGAAAATATGGGGCAGTGTAGCAAAAACAGTGTAACAGATAGAGACTGTGTAACAAAAAAAATATTTTATATTATATGCATATTTAAAAAGAGTGGTATAAATGTATAATGAATACTCTTGTAAACAAGCAACTACATATAGGTTTCTTCTAATGAGTCTGTTGCAATAGGGCTCTGAGAACTATTATTTGAAAGCATATCATAACATAGCCACGTCCCGCGGCTCTCCCGTGCATTTTTTAAAGTATAGCAATAGCTATCGGCACGTAAGCCTAACAGTAAAATCGCCATTTGAAAAATAATCTGACAACTGGTTGCTTGGGTACAGGGAAGAACCACAGTATGTTTCGATTGTGTTGAACATGTATACACAAACCTTAGTGCGGATACGTTGAATTGAATGAAAGTAGTAAATATTTAATTTTAAAAATTGATTGGCAACACTGTCAACTGCGGGGCCGGAAGTACCCACATGAACTGTCCCAGTACCTAATGCACAAGTCAAATTTTGTGTAAATCAATGCGGATACGCCCAATGGTAACAAATATGAAATTTAGATTTAATTAATCGTTTTGCAGCATTAGCAGACTACTGTGCCTGGAGTGCCTGTATGACCTGTTCCAGTACCTAATGAACATGTATGTTAAATTTAATGTAAATCAATGCACATGTGTAGATTTGTATTAATAAAGGCATTTCTATAAGTTAAATTTTAAAATAGGCTGGCAACACTTACAACTTGGGCGTTTGAGGTCGGGGACAACCAAAACTTTATTTCTATTGTATTGAATGATGTTTAAGCTAAGTTTGGGGCAGATACGGTATGAAAGATGTTTTAATGATTTTTAAAAAAGTTGGCAACATGAGAACTGAGCAACCCTGAAGCAGAACATACACCAAAAAATATTTGTAATCTAGGGGTTTAATTTATGTTGAATTTCTTCTTAATTGCCTATATAAAAGTAATTCTTGCTTAAAGAGACGTTAGCAGTATTAGAAATGCCTTGAAAAACGAAATTTAGAAGAAAAAAACGAAGGCTCGCATTTTTTTAAACAGGCTTTAGAGAAAAAGGGAACTTTTTTCTAGGTACAATACTAGGGATACATTTACATTTTTACCTCTTATATAAGAAATAGCTTGAACTTTAATAAATAGCAAATTTAATAAAATTTGGTAAAACAGAACCTACAATTTCTAGTAAGTGCCTTGAATAGATCGAAAGCGCGACTTAAATGTTATAGAGGCTACTGTCCATGGAGCACCTATCATAACCCCTATCAATTTTATATTTTTAAGAAAATGTTTAAAACGTTTCAATCACGTTTTTCTCCAGTCTATAAAACGTATTTAAAACAAAAAAGCACAAAAATATATTTTAAACATATGTTTTGTTGTTTTTTTTTTTTAAATTATGTTTTTGCAACCTTGGTTTACATACTAATGGATCAAGTTTTACAACGGCTTGAATATATCTAAAGACAAATTTTGATGTGGAGATTTCATTTGAAGAATCCTGTGAAATTTCGATAGTTTTAAAAACAATTCACATGAAATATTAATTACTAACTAAACTAAGCTAACTAACATAATTAGTTAAAACTAACTAATTATGAGTTAAGCTAACCCAACCCAACCTAACCGTCACTGTTTAGAACGATCTGAGGGAGTATCTAAAGTGTAACCAAAACGATGATTTTTTAATAAACCAACAAATTTTGAATCTTTACAAGACTAGGATTCGTTGAAATCAGAGCAGAAAATAAACTATAGACGGCTTCCATCAAAGAACTTATACAAGCACACATTTAGAACAAGAAATTTCAATTGTACTGCACACTCGAATTTAGAGGAAGTGGACGTTGAGAAATATGTTAGAGACAATCAGTAGTATCTGACAGCTTCGAACTAATACGTGACAAGCACACTGTTGTCAGATTTCCGTCGCAATATTTCCCTCAAAATACTGAAAAAAATCCCGATTTTTGTAAAAAAAATCCGGGATTCTAAGTTTTCTTTAAAAATTACTGGAAATTTAAACAAAATGTGCCTAAAAGATTCAACAAAATTTCCCGATTTTTATTTTGTTCCTTTTTTTCTTTCTTGCGGCCTAATTTTACCGTTTTCCGGAAAATTTCCATCTGACAACACTGGAAAAGCACGTCATATGGAACATTTGTATTTTTTTATTATCAATATTGGTACATTATTGCCATTGTGTGAAACTTGCTAGGTGTAGAAAGTACACACATGCCCTATAATTCATTTTCATTGGGTCTGAGTGTACCCTGATTTAATATATTTAAAAGCAATTATGAACTATTTTCTGGGAAACAGAAATTAACATTTTGTGAAAGAAATCTATCAAATTTCACATAAAATGATTGTAGATTAAATATTTTAAAACGAAATAAAAATAACAATAATAATATTAATAAAACCCTATGATATGCGTACGCGCCGTGAAGGGCGCACAGTGGATGTTGCTCACATATTCTCGTCCTACGGCAGGGGCACGGTTGAGTGCTCACCTCTGGTACAAGGGGTCGTCGAATCGATCCCTGTTCATGCCATGTGGATTTTGTGATGGACAAACACCGTGTGCGTGGGTTTTCTCGGGGTGCTCCCGTTTCCTCCCACTTTCTTCATTCCACCAACTCATCCCATCATCATCCATACGGCCTGGGCTATAGGTGCCTAAAAGTCTTAAAATAAATTCAAAATTTGTCCTACGGCACGGGCTGAAATAGGGTAATAATAATAATAATAATAATAATAATAATAATAATAATAATAATAGTAATAAAATTTATTAACGTGCTATGAACAGCCAGCCTATGCTATGGTCCATACGTGACTACAATAATAATAATAAGTGACTATTACACTTATTGAAGTCTACGTGACTATAATAACATTAATAATAATAATAATAAGTCTAGAAATCTTTGAAAATGTACTAATTCGCCTCTTAAAATGGTTGTCACTTTTGAAACAGAATAAATTAATTGTATATTTTCTTCTGCAAAGCTAGGGAAGATCTTTTAAATGAACTAACTGAATAGTTAATTAAATTTACTAGATTTAAGAATAAAATAAAATATTTACCAGAGAAAATAAACATACTGCAACTTCCCAATGGCGGAAATATCTTATCTATGGAAACTCATTTGCTTCGCTAGAACAACTAGCTTTCAACAATAACATCAAAGAAACAAACAATTACACGGAGAAAGCCTTTTGTTACAGTTCATTGTTGTTTGTCTTTGTGAAAATTTATGTAGCATTTGATTATATCTGGTGAACAATTTGGAACATCTGCCACTTTACAAAATAAAAGACGGAGTAAGCGAATCTATGTGGGTTGAAATTATAATACCTAAGCAGCAACTACACAGGCTCTTCACATAGCTGAGGTGATTCGCGTAAAAGAAGGCATCAAATAAAGATTACACAGGTTAATATTGAAGGAACTCCCGAGGAACTTTCTGTGCACGTGGTCATGAAATTAAGTCCCATTAGGTTCCCAGGTTTCTAGCATGTCACAATACGGGGCAAGTGGCAACAGTCGAATCGAGATATGGTTTTTGCAGGAATTAATTCAAATAATAATTCTTGGTTCCAGTTCATGTACACTCATGCTCAAAAAATTTTTCGCATGTCTTTATTTGACAGT
>JAGDQP010024516.1:1714-27880 GCA_022664845.1 Lepisma saccharinum | reverse complement strand
AGTGGCGACCATTGTGGGGGTATCGACAGGCACTGTGTCCAATGTCACGAGGGCATACACAATGCATGGGCAAACAACGTCTGCAAAGCACAACAGTGGTCGAAAGACAATCCTGTCCGATAGGGACAGGAGGGCATTAAAACGGATTGTAGCAGCTAAAAAGCAGACCACTGCAATGAAAATTACGTCTGAACTCAATTCCGGCCTACAGAACCCGGTTTCATCAAAAACAGTGCGACGGGAACTTCATAAAATGAAAATTCATGGCAGGGCCGCGATCGCCAAACCTCTAGTCACAGCAGTAACTGCGAAGCGGCGTATCCAGTGGTGCAAGGACCACAAGGAGTAGACGCTTGATCAGTGGAAACACGTAATGTATTCCGATGAATCGACCTACACCTTGTTTCCAACAACCGGTCGTGTTTACGTATGGAGAACACCGTCGCAGGCCTATGATCCAGACTGTCTGCGCCCAACTGTAAAGCATGGGGGTGGTTCTGTTACAGTATGGGCAGTGATATCGTGGTTTTCTGCAGGTCCCATCATAGCCCTGCATGGAATGATGAAAGCTAAGGCGTATGAGGCCATTTTGGGGGACCAGGTTCTACCCATGGCCTACACATTGTTCCCGGATGGTGATGGCATCTACCAAGATGATTTGGCACCCTGTCACGCTGCAAAAACGGTGCAATGATGGTTTGAGAAGCATAACCAGGAGCTATTACACCTCCCCTGGGTCCCACAATCACCAGATCTGAACATCATTGAGCCATTGTGGTCTGTGTTAAAAAGGCGTGTTCGGTCTCATTACCCTCCACCATCATCCCTTAAGGAACTGGAGCATGTTTTGGAGGAAGAATGGTACAACATTCCACACACCACGATTCAGGAGCTGTATACGTCCATTCCACGTCGGATCCAAGCTGTTTTGGACGCAAAAGGAGGCCCCACACCATACTAGGTATGATTTTCACACTTTTTCAAACGTTTTAGATATTTTTGTCCAACCCCTGTATATATATAATTTGTTCCAAAGGTATGCAGAATGCATTGTAATTAAATATGAAACTAATTTTCTTTGAATATAAAATAATAAATTGCACCATTACGAAATTACGAGTAGCGCTCCTGAATCCTGTTACGTCGCTGGTATAGCTCTGCCTGTTTATGTTGTAAATAAATAAATTCATTTTCCGCCGAAAAAAAAAACACTTAATAATTAAAATCATTTAAATAAAAATATTATATTTTTCAATTACTTACTGAAGTATAAACGTCTCATTGCATCTCTTCCATGAAAGCAGCCCCTGGATCCGTTCTGTATAGTGTTTTAAACATTGGAAAAAAACCGGAATTAAAAAAAAAACCAGGAAAATTTGTTTTTTTCCACGAAGTAAAAAACCGTGGTTTTATTGACAAAATTCTTTTTTTTTTGCCTTTTCATCTCCAATATCCACTACTTAACTAACACACCTAATGCATTCAATCGGATGATCTTATGTTAAAAAATATACAAAACACTTGCAATTTACATTAGGAATGCAATATATGTCGTTAGCACCCTTGTACATGAGATAAACGTTCTGTTCCCTTCTGGCCCTTAGGCATCTTTGTCTCAGACCCAGAAAACATACATTTTGCTTCAAAACTTTGTCAGACGCGGTCCCATTGTGTATTTTTTTTCTATATTATGTTTTGAACATCAACTAACCTTTTAACTATTTCATTTATCATAAAATGTTGTCAGGGACCCCATAAAAGTAAAAAAACCGTTCTTTTCCTAAGTAGCACGAAAAATTAAAAATTAAACGTTTTTTCCTGTTTTTTTCGCCGACCAATTTTTCCCATTTTTTTTAATACTACGTCTGTCGCATCTTATGGACCAAGTTTTTAATACCTCTTTAATACAGTAGTTTCCCTGGTGTGATTCTTAGGTAAAGCTCTGGCGCCGAAACGTACGGCGCGGAAACGTTACTGCGCCAAAACGGCGGCGCCGAACCGGTAGCGCCGAAACGGAGGCGCCGAACTGATCGGGTCCCATTTCCTTACATATCCTGCTAAACTGTTCTGTGATTAAAATGCTATTGGTTCAGCATGTCCTGTTAGCTGAAATATGACAGTACAAATCAATCAAAGTCCTTCATTTATCACGATGTTTAAGAAAATAAGTTATTGAACGCTAGAGACATCTATCGACAAAGCAAGGAACTTCTTAGAAGGCGAAAAGAAATGCAGAGACTATTTCTCTCTATGATTATCTGTACTTCTAGCATTTATCTCGTTGTTTGCTAAGTCTGATATTACTTGTATTGTAATTAATACTGCGAATACTTCTTTGTTTGAGTGACTTGCGTGATGAATTCTTAAAATGGAGAAAGCTATCCCAAATAGGAATTGGATATGCCGCTTTCAGAATCACCAGATTAGAAACATTGAAGTCACTTAACCTAAAATCAGTTTGCTTCTGCCGGTTTTGATTTAGTTGCTAGCTCGCGTTACGGACAGGACAGATCAATGTACAAAATAAAGTTAAGAGATAACTATTTTTCAGGGGGAGGGGCCGCTAAAACGTCAATAGTTTAGTGAGCAAGAATCAAACCCTAACTTCCTGCTTGGTGAATGGATGCTCCTTTTGCTTTTATTACTTCACGTAATATTACTTGATACGCCTAATTACGCTATACAACTTAAGTAGAGTAATACTTATATGTTATTGATAAACCACAATAATGTAAATATAATTTACTATTATCAGAAAGTTACGCAAGAAATATGATTAGAAGAAAGGGAAGCGATCGTCGAAAATATATGAGATGTTGTCCGGACTTTTCGCTTGTGATAGTTAAAACAAAGTATTTAAGATTGATACATATCCTGGAAAATTAGAACACTCGCTCAAACATGGCTCTTTATCACAAAAGAACCTAAACCACTCTCAACCAATCATAGAAGCGCCTCTCTGGGCCAATCATAAACACAGATGTATTAGTTGAATCACAAAAGCGCATGTTTCAGCCAGTCACTAATAACATCTTTTTGTAGCCAATCACTGACGCATTTTTACTAGTCAACGTCAGATGCAGTTTTCCAGCCAATAACAAACAAGATTTTTTCTATCCAATCACTGAGGTAAATTTTCTATCCAACGACAGACGCAGTTTTCCCAGCTAATCACAGGCGAGAATTTTTGTAACTAATCACTTTCGCACACATTGTTTAGCCAACGACAGACGCAGTTTATTCAGCCAAATACAAGCATTTTTCTAGCCTGTCACTTTCTAGCCAACTACAGAGCTTTTTCAGTCAATCACAAGCAAGTAATTTTCTAGCCAATCAACAGCGCATATTTTCGAGCCAATTACAAACGCAGTTCTTTCAGCATATCACAAGCATGAATTCTTATATCCAATTACTGACGCATATTTTGTAGAAAACCACAGACATAGCTTTGCCGTCTAATCACAGATGCGGTTTCTAATTTATTTCCGTATGAATATCTTCACTTCGTACAATCTCTTTAGATGAAAATGATGAATGTTTCGGAAACGTTATACAGCTTATATATTACCTATGGTGATGATTATTCTTATCACATATTATTATGATTATACGTATAAGATTTGGAACACTTTTATTGCACAATGTGTTCCATCCTACTTTCAGGAAATTAATATAAGCAAGTGAGGCGGAACTGTGTACATATGCTATCGCCAGGTTTCAGCTGAATGAATAAATTTGAATAACTTTTATGTATGACCTTTAGGCATCTAAGGCTCAGGTCGGAAAAGGAGAGGGGAGAATTTTTGGGAAGGTGTCGCCAGGACCTATGTTAAAGATGCCATACCGGCAGTTGCCTGGTGTCACTGAGGTAAAACCCTGGAAAAACCTCAGTCAGGATGATCGGCCGCTGGGATCGAACCCAAGACATCCCGAGTGCTACGCCAACTCTTTACCACGTACCGCAAGGCTTCAGCAGCGAGGATTTAACATGGATGTGTCGATAGTAAATTTTTGCGAGACTTATCGAATGGCACCTCAAACACCCTAGTAGTAGTTCCTGGGTTGAAATAGTCTGTCGAGACCTTTCCAACTACACCTCAACCACATTTGTAGCAATAGTAGTACCTGAATTGAAATTTATCGAGGGACTGACTCACGGACGGATGGACTGATAGACCTGATCAATGTAGCTTTGACCTCGTTCCGTCGATGTCTTTCCAACAAGACGTTAATCGCCTTCGTTACCCCAGTAGTTCCTGAGTTGAAAGTTGTCGACAGACAGGCGGATGGATTTGGTTGTTTAAGGTTAAAAAATATTTCAAAAATTTTTAAGGTGCCGTTAGTCTACTTTAAATTCGACTGCAAATCTTTCGACAGAGCAATTTGAAAAGTATTTCTGAAGTACATGAGTGTTTATTAAATCCAATATTGTATACATATTTCTCTGTTGTGAACTGTCAATTGCACGAGAGGACATTGAAAAGCACAAATAGACACAAAAAATATATGTTGTCCATTTCTTGCTTGTTCATTAACAACATGCAATTACAAAGCTTTTACTAAAAACTCAAAGCTATTAATCTGGGAACTTTTTTTCCCCACCATTTTGTAAATTTGAATTATTTTGTTTGTGTTACTCCTGCAGATATATATACACACACACACTGCAATGGAACGTTAATGCGGTTACACTCTATGTTCCCAGCGGTTGTCAGATCAAACCATACAGCTTGAGTGGTGGCAGTGTTGCGGCTAATTGCATATTCACGAGTGAAAACTGTAATGAAACAGCAATTAAATTTAATGCACCTTCATGCACGAGCAAGGTCATATACAGCTTCCGGTAATTATAACAAAATGACTATTAATTAAAATTATTGCCAAAATGAAAATAGTAATTATATTATGTGCGTTTATAAAGGTAATTGAAAATTGGCATTCACAGATATTTTATTCGTTGGTAAAGAATGGAACATTTGAGTTTGGCACCACAATATGATAAAAATTCAAAGAAATCTTGTTAGTGAAAAATTCAAAATAATCAATACGTCTGTAGCCGAAGGTCTGCACTTTTCAGAGTTAATGTTTTGCTTGATTTAATACGTTACGTTTCCTTCAAAGACAAAGGCATGGCAATGCTATAGAAATTCTGCCATTCTTGTCGAAATAAAAGAAAATACTACAAATTATTACGACGATGGAAAAACGATAGACATAAAATAAAATTGCAGTAGAATGGAGATATACCGAAATGTTAATATAGCACCAACACACGTCCTGCTTTTAGGTACTTACTTCACCTTCGTCAGTCTGGTGCGTGTGTGACGCAATGTCTTATCTCGTTGATTTTGAGTACTACATCCCCATCCTCAGTCCATGGATTACGTCCTCTAAATATCTTCATAGCCTCTTCTAAGACGTCTGTGGTGGGGTTTTGCCAAAATCTTCATTTAAAGATACGAATCCCATGTTCAAAACTTCTTTCTGTTCTTCTAAACGTCTGTCCTACGCTTTCATCTTGTAGCTCAGATATCTGGCAACTTTTGCTCTTGTTTCATTTCTTGGAGAGGTCCGATACCATGCAGAAGTCTATTATTTGCAACGTTTAACCCTCATTGAATTTGTGAAAACTTTGCAAAACAATGTCGTTAGTAGACTAATTTGTTTTCTCTTTTGAACAAAAAATCTGGATTGAGTTCCTCTTCCGCATAATTATTGCACTCTGATCTTACTCTAATTCATTTGCATAAAGGACCGCCAGGCTATAATGAATTACGTAGGCTTTCAGTTGTTCACTGACACTCAAACACCCATTTATTGTTCGGAAGCAATTTCGCTCTAATAATATTTGCAGCATCACTAAATTGGCTCCCGGGTTCTTTGAAGCGCTGACTACTGTTCTAGCGACTTCAAGATGTCTAGTTCTTTTTCTGCGGCAAATTTCTGTGGTGTCAGTCTTACACCTCGTCGTGGCTGGCTTAGTAGGCATGCTGCACTTCCACTCCCCCTTCGATTACGCACGAAATAACCACTCGATGTTTTAGTCTTTTTCTCTCAAGCGGGGGGATTTACACCTTCCATGAAATTTATAGAGCAAGAAAGCAAGACAGAATTAATGAAAGTACCGTAAGAAATAAGTTAATAAAGAAAGAAGCGAAAAAGATAGATAGATACACATAGCGTGAGAAAGGGGCGGAGGGAGAGAGACAAAAAGAAAGAAGAAGGAAAATAAGCTTGAAGAATAGAGAGAGAGAGATGGAGAGAAGAGATTAAAAGCAGAGCTGAAAAGGGGTCACCGGATCTATCGGTATATTTGGGTCAAGTTCTGGCCCTGGTCGCTGGGTCTATGAGTGGGACCCGGCCCGATTTGGTGACGCGGAGTGCAAAACAGAATTTTAATTCTTTCCTTATTACACAGTAAAATGTGTGTTAAATCAACACATTTCGGTGTCCGAGTGTGACTAACTTCTTTTTGTGTTAAATCAACACAACACACGGTGTTAATTACATATCAAGTGTTTGCCTGTCGCCATCTTGATCGCGTGTTTTCATAGAAATGGAACATATTCTCAATGAATGAGAATTCTGATCCTTAATTGATAAACTGAAAACTAATTAAACAATGACGTAAGTCCTGCGAGTAACTTTGTTTGTGTTTGGGGTTCAGCAACATATTTTTTGATCCATATACTATTTGAATGTAGCTTTTTTTTTGCCTGGCGATTCAGTCCAGACGGCAAGACTCTGGACTTCTAACCCAGCAACCATATTCAAATCTCGCTGCAGCTGTACCTTTTTGTCTGGCTACTAGTACCGAAACCAACACCATGTGTTGTGTTGATTTAACACAAAATAAAAGTGGTAGTCACGCTCAGACACCGAAAAGTGTTGAATTAACACAGGAATATTTTTACTGTGTATACAATGTTATGATTCAACAGTGTTTCTTTCAGAGATGAGAGGGAACGAGGGTGTTAGACCCCAGGACACGAAAAGTACGACGCCGAAAAAGTTCCTAACAATTATGGGGGTCATGGGGGACATTGCCCCCCCAGTTATTTCAGAATGGCTTTAAATGACCACCGAAATAGCTTCCATTCTTAAAGTAATTGTCCCCCAGGGTCTTTCTCCCAAATCCGCCCATGCTAACAATAGTAATAACATATGGAATAGATTCATATCCTCGGAAAGAAAAAAACACCCAAGAGGTGTGGAAATAACTCCTCTCCTCCTCGGAAGACTAATCTCCTCCAGATCAAATCGGCTCAAGACAAGGATCACCGAGCAAATATTGAATCATTGGCTTAATTGGGTCATGATTCGATCATCGGGTCGGCAGCTCACAGAGAAAGTCTGGTCATTTGGGTCAAACCTGGGTCTCCGAGTCAGTCGGGTTAAGGCTAGGTCACTGGATCAATGGGGGTCACGGGGCCAATCGAATCAAGTTTCGGACCTGGTCAACGGAACAGGTCGGGCCACCGCGTCACCAAAAGTGACCCAATTTCAACTCTGATAAAGAAAAGGGAACAAGATAGGTAAAATAGTAGGAAAATAAAAAAAAAAAGAGGAGTACATCTGTAGTAACAATATATAACGTAGAACTAGAAAAACAATTTCAGAGATGCAACTATGAGAATACTAGTCTAAAATGAACTCTTCTGGAGAGTTTCCCTGTCTTCTTCAAGTTAAAAAAACAAACGAAAAAGGAACTATATAAAAATTTAGAGGAAGGAATATCTCGCAAGTGAGCAGAAACATACGGAACAAAGAAAAGTAAGCTTCGCAGGTAGGGAAGAAAAAAAAAATGAGATTCATAGAAGCATAGAAATGGACGTTTTAAGAACACATCTCATGGGCGAAAAAGAGCGAAAATGGAAGGAACAAGACAGACACGCACATATGAACACGCACACACAAAGCGATGGAGGATGAAAGGAAAAAAAATAGACATAGGAGAATGGAAAGTGAAAGTGAAAAGAAATGTAATATAATAAAAATCAATCTGAAACGTTTTTTTTTCTTACAACTCTCCAGCAAACAAAGAGAGCGGGAGGAGTCCTCTGAAAGCTTTCGATTCGAGAAATAGCTTTATATAGAAAAGTATTTTTGTTTCTTTTTTACTTTCGTTCTGGGAAACACAACATCCATACAGCTGCTTGCTCCAAACTTATCTACCTTACCGGCATCCATATATATACAGGGTGTCACTAAAAATCTACCTACAAATTTTCTGAAAATATGTACAGGTAAAAACAAGCGAAAAGACATAGGCTTGAATTTCAAGATATTTAATTCGTCATAAAAATGGAAAATATCCAAAATGTCAAATTTAAGTCTATGATTAAACGAGAGGTGTTTCAAAAGACAAAATTTCAGTATAAGCTATTGACACTGTCTCAAAATAATTTGATTATTGCTAAATTTACAAAGACTTATTTAGAAGTAGCTTAACCTAATACTTGAAAATTTAGTGTATAATAGATTGCATACGTTACTGATAGTTTTGTTCAAAAATTATCAAATATCAAAAATATAATGGAAAGTACTCAATTTTTTTTTTCATTTTCCAGAATAACACAAAAATGGCTCATTGAAAAAGTGGCTTCCAATTTCGCCCACTGTCTACTGTCACATAAAAACTTACAATGAATTAAATAGTTAAGAAATCTGCTTATAATCTGAAATTGGACACTATGAACAATTATACCTGAATCGTGCAACAAAGCACGAATGTAATTTTTTTCTAAACTAAAGAAGAAAATACTTTAAGTGAAAAAAAAACCAACAACAACAACAACAACAACAAAAAACAGATTCGTTGAAAGCTCAAAACAAGAAATCTGGAGAAAATGTAATTTTGCCTTAAAACAGTTATTGCAGCCGAATTTCGCAGATGAAAACGGAATCTCTTGCTTCATTATCAACACAGTTTTCATGGAATCAAATGTGACATTTTCTACATAAACCCCACTTTTCACCTTTACTTTGGAAGTAAATTATTTTACTAATGGGACATTCTGTATCGTATTTATTGATGCATAGAGTAAGTGGGGGTGAAATGCCCACTGTTTTATATTTTTCTTATTTATGACTATGAACGGAAACCTATAGGGGAAAAAGCATACGAAATGCGAGGTACATCTTTCAGTATTTCTGCCTGGACACTAGATTATGTAGTGTTACATACTGTAGGAGATATACTGATGTTTGTAAAGCAAGAGTGATATGGGCATAGTACCCTATCATCCGGGTAAAACTCCCACCGTCGTGGGGTAATATGCCCATGTACAGCAACCCTATACTTAACACGGTGGAAGGCCATAACAATGGAAATGATGTTACGATAGAAGTCACTCATACTACAGAAAATTATATTACGGTGCAAGTTACAAAAAACTAGCCTATAAAGCATGAAGTTGCAGTTACTGTGAGCATTGACAGGCTTGGAAAATACAGAATAGAAAAATTCATATTAATTTAAAATACGAATTCGAAAGGATTGTTTAGCTTCATTCTAACTGAAATAAGTTTGTTTTGCACAACACAATACTAATAACATTAAACAATCTTACGGGAATATTATACTAACTAAACATAAAAAAATATTTTTAAAAAAATTGAACAGAATTTATATGTTTCTACTCTTCTGAGACAGGGAGTGGCATTAGGACACATGTTTGGAAACGATGTACATACTTCATGGAGACACAATTCACAATGAATGCACTTGATCCACTCACACGTAGACCATATATCCCATACGTTTACAATAATGTCCACTACAGATTCCGCAATAGTTATCTGCATCTGTAACAGATGAGTCTGTACGGTTGTACTGATTTTCGCTTGAAGCACTGATACTTTTCCCGGATAACTTACTAGTATGCCTAGGTTGCTTGGGTTGTTTTATCTATTTAGATCGCATACGTTCATCATCTTAGGAGGAACAGTAGTTGCTGTAGAACTGATGATTTCTTTTAATTCATCCAACTATATCAGACAATCTACTAACTCTCGCACTAAAGTAGGGTTATCGGACCTCCCCACGTGGAAACTCGTAAATTCCCCTAATAACAGTGAAAGCAGAATTTTACAGTAGACCTACTGTGTTGACGATCGTACTTAAAACAATTTTCGAAGATTCACGATGATATAGTTTATTTCTTTGACATTGAGTGTTCTCAATACGTGTGACTGTGTATTGTATCCCGGTTTCAATTATGTAGGGTGTTAAAAACTACGTGGGAGATTTTTTAAAGGGTTATTACTCGGAAACCAAGGCTCCGAGGAGAAAAATGTTAAAGAATATTCTAGTATCACTTTTGCGTGTGTAGAATAACCTCCCAAAGTTTATCAATTGTATTTTGGAATCACTCTGTATATGGAAATTCATATCAGAAAATGAAGGAAAATGGAGCCACTGCTCCCCCTTACTCTCCTTAATCGCAGGCAGCACCGTAAATATATATATATATATATAAAAAACTACTCTTTGTATGTATTTTATGCACAAAAGTAGTCGTCAATCATTTCCTTTGTTTTCCACCTCTATTCCTATCTGTAAGCAAGTTTAATGTACAAAGAACAAAAATATTTTGTTGAGAGTGAAGTGAAAATACTTTTTGATGTTAAAGCAAATAATCATCTATATTACACAACTTTGAAGCGTACTTCCGTATTTGCTAGAATGGGAATACGTGGGGGTAAAACGCCCACGGGCCATTAACCCCGACACCTAGTGGGCAAATCACTCAAACACGATAGTTTCAGTTCATTCAACTTCCAACACTGCATGCCATGACGTCAGACCACTATTGTATCAGAAACAGCAGAACCCTACTTTGTGCAACGCACATTCATTGGATTCGCTAATGCAGTAGTGTAAACATTCTGTCTCCCTAAAGTTGAAATAAAATAATAATAATAATAATAATAATAACAACACATTACAAGTAAAAACTGTGTACTTAGCACAATTAAATCAGTCTTCACTTTCTTCACATAATCTCTGTTAGTGTCACCTTCGTCTTAATTGCTGCTTCACTCAATCGTATCACTGTTGCCACCTCATATTCCCTTCCGTGTTTTTTTTAAAGGGGTGGGCATTTTCCCCCACTGGACTTTTCACCCCCCGCTTACCCTAACTACAGTGGTAATCTTCTTTGCTGTCGCTGCTTGACAAACAAAGTTTTATAGCTTTGTTTCTACGAGGTTGCTTATTTGCCTGCCTTGAATTCCTCTGGCACTGTTAGATCCCAATATAATTGTAAGAATTACGCGGTTTTTACTGAGTTACAGTTTTTTCTCAGTTTCTCTAAACTAATTCGTCTTCTAGAAGGAATCATGTTAATTTAGGGCTTGATGTCCAAAATTCATTATGAGAAATTTTGACCCATCAGGTGGGCGAAATTAGAATACCCTTGACAATCTAAAATATGATTTTTTTCGAAGTCCCAGCACAGCTCATGCTGTCAAATTAACAGTGTATATTATAGGTTAGCAAAATAGGCCTATATATACCACTATAAAACGCACCGTTCGCTGAAGCTTTTATGCAACGTGAAAACCACTGTAAAAGTTCCCAAAGGAGAAAAAAAAAAGTCCAGGAGAAATACACAATGCTCTCCACATCTCAGATATTACTGTTGGTGCGTTACTTTAAATGTGACAATCGACCGCAATTTACCAATTTATACTAGCTGACAAATCTATGTGGGCGAAACTAGGCTACTAGGCAAAATTTGGTTACTTTCCTCTATAATGCATGTAAATTTTAAGTACATAGTTTGTATACTTAAAATTAATGTTCTTTTAATGACTTCTGTGTTTTTTATATCTACAAATATGAGTAGAAAATAGTTGTTTTTTTACATTTACGAATGTATTAATAATCGGTTCATTGGATGCACGTCAAAGATAATAATCTGTATTTTATTTTAGTTTTTATTCTATGTATGAATAAAGGCTGAGTTAAGCTACGAAACGAGTCCTAAATAGAACAATCATAGATGGAGAACTCCCATTATCTTAATTTCTTGCTGCCACCTGGTGTTAGTCCAGCAAAACTACAATAAAAATATTGCTAATATGCAATGATTGTTGCTACATTTGATTGAAAACCAAGCAAAGCATGCAATGTGAGATGAGCATATGCTACTTCTCGTTATGGGTCAGAAAAAGATTCAAAGCGTAGATATTGCGCTTGAATCTGCTAGTATTACTTTATTACTAGTTCGACTGAACATATACCAGGTGGCGTAAACGGAATAGAAAGAATGGGAATTCGTATGTCTATACCTAGTTTATCTGTGACTCGAAAGAGATTAAGTTATCTTACGGGGATTAAAATTTCTTGTGTAACTGACCATGAGCTATTTGAGATAACGTTTTCAGTCACATCATGTTAAATGTATTGTGTATATCCGTTTAGGCATTAAGAAATTGAAACATGTTGTCTGAGTGAAAAATGTTGATGCACTGAGGCCCAGTTGCACAGAACACAGGGTTAACTGGATCCACGATTAAATCTACAAACCATAGAGAAAATAATTATATGTAGCGAGTTAATGTATATTCTTTCCTTTCCTGCCATGCCATCTGGTATTAGTTTAGTCGATACATAGGCACTAAATTTATTCAGTGTTCTAAGAGATTTGAACAAGGAAATGGAGTAAAGAAAAAAAATGGAGGAATCTAAAGTTATACAAAGAATCAAAAGATGATGTTTCACCTTCCCCCTTCTCCCGCAGTCTTAATTTCCGAAATTTAAACAAAGTTCGTTTTCTTTAACTCGTTGTTCTTTGAGCCGTTAGACCATAAGAGTTCATCTATATCTGCACAAGAATAGGAAAGGATTCAACAAGGCCTTTTATGTAATTCCTTCGGAAGCCTTTTGTTTCATAAATTATGCATGTCTTGTTAAATGAAATATCGAAAAATCGAAGAAAGTGGAGAGAGAGAGTGCAAAAGAGAAATGCAGGGAGAGGACAGAGAAAGCAGACAGGAAGTAACCCTAAAAAGAGAGTAAAAGAAGGATATGAAAAAGAGGGTAACGCAGCGCCCTCAAACGACCTCTTTTTTGCAATTTACTTGAGCTTTCACTCGCCTCATTGAATTTTTAATTGACATAATTAATATGGCTTTTGTCCAGACTTTCTCCTTCATCTTTTGATAACTTCAAAAGAAATTGTTTTCTTTTTAATTCTTTTTTTTCTGTGTCTCTGTTTCTCATTCATTAAATATTCAACTTAATTTTAGCTCTTTGTTTTATCTTTTCTTTTTTTGTTTAGCATTTTCGTGCCTTGATTTCGTGATGGCTTTTGACTGGTTAGTGGAATGTGTTTCATGTAAATAAGTGTGTGTGTGAACATGTGTTTTATTTCTGTAATGGTATGTGCTTATTCTTTTGAATGTATAATCATGATGAAAAAGTAAGTTTATTGGAGTCAGCTGGTCGACATGAATCAGAGAGAGGGAGTGCATGTTATGTTGATATTGGCTTGCGAGCGACAGATTTGTTTTGTTTTCTGAATATCATATTACGTACAAGTTAGACCAGATCTAAGCTAGCATAAGACTGGCAGATAACAAATTGTATTGAAAGTATTACAGTATAAATGTTAATAAGCACGGAAGGGAAAGAAGATATACTGCATTGATAGAGGTGAAAAGTGCCGCCTCACTAATACAAGTGATAAAATGATAGACTATGTACTGACAAGCAATTAGACTAAATTAGCTCTATGGTGCTATGGCATAGATCGAGCTCTGGGATGAGAGATGGGTTTTGATCAGAGACAATGTCATGTTGTCAGCGCAGCGAACCCGGGAAATATACTAACTTTAAGCCGCATTATTTAATTGGAAAACCTTAGTCTGTATGACCAGCAGCCGGATTCGAACTTATTTACTTGCCCAATGTTAATATGATGTCTCCTGCCTAGAAAATTCAACTCCACATAGCATGTCAACTTGTAACAAGGTTTTCAGTCACTTGTTTTGATCTCGTTAAACTTGATAATTGTGTTGAATTCGATAACCATGCATGAAATATTTTTTTTGGAATAACTGGTTGTTACACCTAACGTAATTGAAGCTCGTTGAAACAACCAAATATGTGATAAAGTTTGCTAAACTTGAAATCTAATTGAACTTTATTTCGTTGCACTTCCGTTTTCGTCGCATCGCTCATCGCTCCTGCAGCTTCCACCCGTTTACTACAGCCATCCCTTGTGAATCTGATGAACTAACCCTAAATAGCTTATGGAAAGCGAAGTAGGTCGAATAGTTCCCTGGTCTGATGACTACATCATCGAATCAGGGTGCTAAAGGACCTCGGTTCGATTCCTTTCCAGGTTAACGTTTTTAATTTTTCTTAAGAAGTACATTAGTTTCTTCTTCCCTGTTCTGTTAAAGCAATTTAAACCTTGATTCTTGTAGTCTAGACTGCTGGATTCAACCTTGTTCAAACCGCTTTGGCTTGACTTGCTAATCTTGCAATACGTTGTCACACTTGTCAAAGGAAGCTTGATTCACTTTTAAGTCAGGTAAAAAATTGCTATGTGGGACAGTTCTTATTGTAGGAACATTTTGATGTTCTCGGCAGATATTGAGTCTAATTTTAACTTCAACAAGGAATCATATGCAGAAGATATGGATCCATTGACCTGATGGGAATATTAGATGAACTGTAATATCTTTTTAAATATTGGGATACAGTCAGTCTTTCTTTCACAGAAGCCTCTCCGGTGTTTGTACATCTTCCGGAAAGGCTATTTTTATCTCTCAAGGGAAGGGGCCAGTGTTATTTACCAACATTTCTTCTTGCATAATTGAAAACTATGACAATAATTGAAAGAATGTCTTTTACGCACACTTACGTTTTTGTACAAACACCGTTGTTATATTTATTTGTCCATTTCTTTACAAAAATAGATTTATTCTTCGTAGTTCCAGAAATCAATATTTCAAATTGTAACAGGATTACATAATACTTTAGAATGAACTTGCAGCTTTGCCTAGCACCTACGGCATACCGCGGGGAATTTGAATGCGATTTTCGACTGAATGAACGGGCAGAATATAATAATGCTGGCAGAGGTAATGGTAGAACTACAATATCATCCAAATATAGTAACATCGGGGGGAGGGATAAGAGGCTAAATTGTATTCACCCCGCACCAACGGGGGGAAATCATCTAGTTTATTATAATTATAGTAAGAACGCACTGCTATTTAGTATTGGAAGTCTCCGGTCTACAATCTCAACGGTCCATTTCTACACTACAACCGTACCGTGTAAGCGTACCGATATCAATGTAAATACTTTAGTATCTTGTATCACGGAAAATACCGTTGCTCAAATTGTATATAACCCCATAAATTATCTTTTCGTTTGAAACATATGTAACTTATTTTTGAAACGAAACCCAGATGCGAACAATTGATATCAATTACAGGGAAAGAAAGACACCTTCAAAAATTTGTTTTTAGTATATCACATGTAGCTACACTACCGCGTAGTAACAAATTTCTCCGCTAGGGGTGATATGATAGAATATGGCTACCATCAGTATGGGATCCTTTATGTCCTGGATTTTCATTCTTGTTAGTCTGTTGTTACTGTGCAAAGGTACTTGTGAACAATTTCGTGCAGATCCATCCGGTAGGGTGACAATTCTTGGGTGGTACTAGAATTTTAAGGTAAAGGGATGTATCTTGTAGGAGGAAGTAAACCATACAGTTTGATAATAAACCAAGGGGAAACAGTGGAGGTAAGTAAGTTTCTTGCACAATCCGAAAAAAAACAACGTAATTTCCCTTATTATATTTTTCGGTACCACGAAAAAATGGAGTAAGTAAAAACTTGTCGAAATTGTGCATTATTTAGATCATGCCATTAGATTTCGTTTCTTTGATATTTTCGAGGGAAAATGTATTACACATATGTAGCATAATAAAAATAATATGAATTTTTTCTTAACTTTTGTACAAAGATTTCTTTTACTTAAACCGTTTCTTCTTTGGGGTCACTGATCTATACAGCTCAGAGGTAGAGCGTTGACATAGCATTCAGGAGGTCGTGAGTTTGACCCCAGTGGCGACCATCCTAACTGAGTTCTTTTCAGGATTTTTCCTCAGTCACACCAGGCAAATGCCGGGATGGTACCTTCAACGTAGACCCTGGCCGACATCATCCAGAATCCTTCCCCCTCCCCTACCCCGGACTGAGCCTTAGATGCTTAAAGGCCATAAATAAAATTTCATTCAATCACTGTAGTTTTGTGCGGAAAAACTTATATGAGACGTTATGAAAATAACGTCTAAATTATTAAGTACCATTTATCGAGAGATTTCACCTCATTTACACTTTCTTTGACATCCAATCAAATTTTAGAACAAGATCGGTTGTCATTTTAACTCCATCTCTCGAAAGAAGGTCAGTGTGTTTCCTCTTTGCTAACGAAAAGGTCAGCTTCTGTATGAACGTTTCATTGCGTCTCTCTTCCAAGTGTATAAGCATTCTTTTCGCTACACTTGGACGAAGAATCATCCGATTTGTAACGAAGTTATATAAAGCATACGACTGCAAACGGCAGTTGAGTTCTCCTCTGTAACGATTTGTTCGAAGTTGAGACGTCACAATAAATTATGCTTGGTACAGTACTGCGCAAAATATGACTATTTTTATGTATTAGAAGTACCTATTTCTGAAATCCTAGTGCATCTAAATAACAACAACAACAACAACAACTAAAAACTACTCAGGAGTCCGAAGTTCAAACTTGACATAATAAATTCGAAGAGCGGGAAAAAGAGTGGTTTTCCACGAAACGT
Source organism: Lepisma saccharinum (assembly GCA_022664845.1). Classification (NCBI taxonomy): domain Eukaryota; kingdom Metazoa; phylum Arthropoda; class Insecta; order Zygentoma; family Lepismatidae; genus Lepisma; species Lepisma saccharinum. The sequence continues at coordinate 11,044 of JAGDQP010024516.1, read as the reverse complement.
TCCCGCTTTAGATAGAAAATGTGATCTTTCTAGATGGAATTCCGATGCTTTATGGATGGAATTTATTCTTCATACTTGAAAGAACGATTTCTCATCTTTTTAGAGTGGTTCATTATGTCTACTACTTAAGTTTCTTATCCGCCACTTGTTACTGCGAAGGTTATCGAAAGACGAAGCCATGCTTTGAAATTTATCGCATTTAGTTAAAAATGACAATTTTTCTTAGTGACAAAAACATACCAGAAGACTTTAGGAATAAGATATATACAAGCAATAATTAAACATTGTGCTCAAGGACCTGACGAGGCCATTTTTGAGAGCGTTCTCTCTCATTTGGCTAGCTGGCTGAGCGAACAATGCATTGGTCGGAAGGTAGCGAGTTCAAATTTCACTCAAGTCAATTTTTTTTTATTCTTACTTCATTTCTAAGAACATTAGTTTTTCTTTCTTCCTACTTATGAATAAATATTCCCTTTTGCTTCTATTTTACATTTTCAACAATTTATTGCGTCATTTTCATGTTCAAAAATTTTGTCTGAAAAGATGGAAATTCATTTCAATAAGATGATGTCTACGTTTCCATCGAAAAGAACTAACATAAATCCCATCTATTTTCGAGCGGAAAATTCTCGTCTTTTCTACGATGAAAACCCGCTCTAAAAGTGTGGTCCCTCTTTTCGCTCTTAATAGATGAAATATTCCGCTGAAATCGAGCGGAATTCCGCCCTTTGAATTTAATGTGGACACATTAAGTAAAAAAAAAAAAAGCTTGGATTAAGCTTGATATAACTTTGCTACTTTACATCAAATTGGAACAAATCTACGTTTTTTCTGGTCGTCAAGTTCGCAGCAAAGCTCACGAAAGCCAAACTTAGACCAATATCAAACTTCAAATAAGCTTGCTGCATTAAATCAATTTGGGAAAGTATAAAATTAAGCCAGTGTTAACCTTGAAATATAGTTTCGTAGTATCAAGTCAATAAGATTTCAAACGTGATATAAGCTTACAATCTGGTACATAAGTAAAATTGAAGATGGTAGCACTCATCATTTATTACAAAATACGATGAAAATTGCCAAATTAGCAAAAATCTATAAACTCTGTAAATACTTCTATTCTTCAAAAATTCTTTTACGTTTCCATAAGTAAGAGAAACACGAAATACGCCGTAGTAAATTTGCAATTTATGGATGTCACCTCAGCACGACGTCTGTTTAAACAGATCAAATTCTATTCCTTTCAGTGAGTATGGGGGTTCAAATAAATAAGTGAGAAAGAAGGTTTGAAAACCTATCAACCTCTCTCAGTTAAGTATTAAACAGGAAAATTGATCTCTTGAAATTGCAGAAGGCAACAGCTAGAAGACCTTTAGAACATCTCCCTCCGAACCTTTTCCATCAAAAAGCATATCTATTTCCGAGAGGGTGTTTTCTCTGTGGCAAAAGATCCTCCAGACATACTGTCTCTTTTCTCGATTTGTCTCTCGCGTTTCCATAGAAACAGTCAAACGTCATCATTACTTGCGACAGAACCCGTTTACGAGTTAGGAGAGAGACAGAGAGAGAGAGAGAGAAATCAAATCTTCCTCTTATTTGTCTGTCCGTTTCTCTCTTTCTGTTGCTCTCTCTATCTCTCTCAAAAACTAGATGGATGGATGGGTTTTGAGGTTTTGGGTTGTTTCCGTTTTGGAGAAGGAGACGAAAAAAAAAAAACTGCTGTGTCATACAAAAATATTCACAGACAATTGGGAAGACGTCGGGATAGGAAGAAAATCCGCTCACTTAACTTCTGTCCTATTTTCTTTCTCATATTTTCTTTTTCTTGTTTTTCTCCCGGGCTTTTGTTCTCCAACTTTACTTGTGTCACTCTTCTTCTTTTTATTCTCCTCTTACTGATGCTTTTTGGGTAGAATTTTAACTCAATTTTCTTCTGTGTCTAAGGTTTTTGAAATTTCACCTTAGTTTGGAGTGCCTTTCCTTTTTAAAGGTCTACATCTGGAACCGTTTTCTCTCTCTTTCTCTCCGTATATATATATATAATCTTTTCCATACTTGACTCAGCAAATTGTGCGCAGGAGTACCATCGTGTCAAAATGACCACCAACCACTAAGACCGCAGGCGACATAATTTCTTTTTTAAAAAAAGATCCTAAAAGCTGACAAGTTTCGTAATTAGGTGTCAGTTTAGGTTGAGAGGAGGGGTGAAGAGAGACAACCCTAACATACACACACACTAAGAGAAAGAGAAAGGAGAGAGAGAGAGAGAGAAGATAAAGAGAGTTTTAATGGTATGAGAGCCTGCTCTCTTCTCACTCTTTCCCTTTGAAAAAGCTCCATAGTTTCAACTTCAGCATTTTCTCAACAAGGAGGATGAGAAGAAGAAGAGGCTGAGAGAGAGAGAGAGAGAGAGAGAGAGAGCGTGCAACAGAGACACTAGAAACCAACGAGAACATTTCCTGGAACTAACAAAAAAAAAAATGTCTTTAATTCTGTTATTCTTCGCAATCTGTCATTTTAAAAGAAAGGATGAAGAAAGCAAAAAAATGTCAAGAGGAAAAATGATACTACAAAATCAATTTAAATAATGGAAGGAAGTTCGTGTAAAAAGGAAGAAGAAATATTATTGTTCTTGTTTGTCAATAGAGTTGAAACTTTTCTGCATGTATTTGTGGCATTCGTTGCTACATACCGTCACACCATAAATTGCGACTATCCGTAATGAAATGCTGTAGGGAAACTAAACGGCTTTCGCTTGATTTAAATAGTATCAGTGCAGAATTTGTCTGGTGTGATTGCAGGAAACAGGAACATCAGTCAGGATAGCTGATCCGTGGATTCCAATCCCATTACTCAAATCAAGAATTTTGCTAGAATTTTCAGTTTCGGGGAGTAAAAACCAAACTTGGAAGGTACAGAAAACCCCGAGAATCAGAACGAATTGGGGCGGAGTCCTATTTGGATTCCGGAAAATTCGGATTATCCGAAAACACGTTCAAAATACGCAGTAAATGTACCAGATCATCATCTAGCTCATTGTAATAAAGTAAATGAGCCTTGATGGCGCATCAGCCCCTACTGTATGACAGGAGTGAGACGGAGACGCGAGGTAAGTGACTTTGAGTGTGAGTCAAGTTCAGGGCACAGTCTAAAAAATAGTCGATCAAGTGAGCGAGAAAATTAAAATCCTTGATTAGAAAACTTAATTTCACGATCAATTTCCGTTCGGATTATCCGAAATTTCTGGTTCTCGGGGTTTTACTATATATGTAAGGTGCAGCTGCGTTTTCATCCTCTTTTAACCATATATCTTTAATGTTGGGACTGTGTTTAATTATTTGGGGGAGTGTCCCCAATTAAGAGGGATCTGGCAGAATTCCAGATTCCAATAGCATAAGATTGACCTATAGTTGAGAAAAATCGGTAAATATCTACCGTTTTGACGTTCAATTCAACGAAATGCTGAATGGAACTTCGGAAGGGCTGACATTGACCGGTTTTCTAAATGTTTACATCATCCTTTATGCTACTGTGTTATTACACAGTGCGCACGCTTGCGCTGTGCCACTCTATGCAGCACTTTCCACAACTGTACTACGAACATCTTACAAGACATAAGATTCAAACATATTTCATAATCCCTAGACTCTTGTTTCACAATCTTAGCCAATATTTTAATTTTTAACCGTGATAAAAGCGTAAAAATATTTTCGTCTGCTATAATATTGGGTGTTTCAAATTAATTAACCTGATTTCAAATGAACTTATTCTGCATTGATAACTCATGAATGTTGAATTAGCTTATACCAAGTGAAAGAGGAAATCATAGTTTTTTTTAAGAACGGCACATTTTTCAACAAGACAAAGCATCACCTCATCTCAACGAAATTCTTCTCAATCGTTGGATCTGTTGCAGTGGTCCCCGTGACTTGGTGCTCTACAGGTGAACCTTTCCCCCCTTATGCCACCTGATCTAACGACATGTTATTTTTTATTTAGTAATACATTAAGAATGTTGTTAATGTGCCAAAGTGAACAACTGATTAAAATCCTTAACATTACTGCTCTGAAGGAAGTACGACAGGAATTCGGTTGCTCCTATCAGTAAAGAAAGTCACATAGAGAGTTTTCGTTTAAACTAATCTATCAGTATTCGTTGTAGAAATTTGAAATGTGATGAGTTATTTTGAAACACCCTGTACTTTTGAGCAATTCAGTTTAAAATCAAATTTAAATATCAATTTTAAATATTCATTCCTTCCGTTCACTCTTAGTTAGAAAATTTCGAGATCCGCCACTGAACAATAAAATTTTCCTTTCACTTACTGTATAAACAATTGACTTCTAGTTTTGCACTAACGAAATGTAAGTAATATGAACAAGAAGTGTGAGGTGACAACCATGTCTTTCTGAAGATGTTTTGAGCGCTTTTAGCGCCATTATTGTTTCCGGATTACTTCATAAACCCTTCTTATATATTATGTTGTCATTATATATACTAACAAACTCCGGCTCCCTAAATTTACAATCAATTTCTTCGATATATATCGCGAGACAAAGTGACAAATTTACTATTCGTAGCTTGATTGGTTAAAAACATAGGTTATCACCGGAAATAAAAACAAGGTTTTACCCCCGTTCCAGCGAAAGTCTTGTTTCTTTCCTACGCTACCAAAACTCTTTACTGACGCACTAGTGATTAATTTTCCTGTCCTTAAGATTCGTATTTTCATCAAGTAATTAGATTCTGAGACGCGAAAAATGGAACTCAGGTCGAAACCAGTGGCACCAGCTGTTGATAGTTTTTGGAACTATTTCATATAGTGTTAGCAGCAAAGCAGGTAAATCTAGCATAAAAAGAACTTCCAGCGGAGGAGTTGTAAGGAAAAATTATTCAGAACATTCTGTTAGAATTTGTAAACAGTATCCAAGCAGATTTTTTTTCTTCAAACTCTTAACAATTTTTCAGTCTATTTTGGTCTCACAATGATGGTTTTAAAATAGCGAAACAATATGAAACCGAAGTACTTAGAATTTCGAAGCGAGTGTCGCAAGAAACCAAGTTTGGTAGCTAGTTGATCTCTTCAAGTTTTAGTAACAAACACGTGATAATAATTAACCAATCGCAAAGGCCGGATTGGGTGACTCATTTGAGTAAACGATTATAAATATATCAGTATCTGTTTCTCAATTTTCTTAAATTCAAATTTATATTTTGATACATCTAGCAATGTGTGTCAAAGTAACTGGGAAAATGTTGTACTGGTAAAAATAAGGTGATATTCTCAAACATTCTTCTTCTCGGAACCATAGCTGTCCACAACAGAAACTTACAAACGCAACCTAGTAGAACCTGAGAGAGGAGAGATAATTAGCCTAATAGCTGTTATTCTTTTCATTCAGTTCCAGCCTATTTGTTAGCTACGTTAATTTAATAAAAGTCTTTTATGAGTTGAAGTGACAACTTTTTGGTTTAAGCTCGTAATCTCCAAGCCCTTGGGCGAAAACTTTTCCAGAGACCAAGGTTTTAGTTGACGCTCCATCCTGACATTCTTTTGGTGAAGCTGAAGAAAAAAAGGCCGGAAAACTTCAACGAGAATTTCGTCTGAGTCGATTTGCAAGTAGCATGAAGGGAGAGGGACGTTGCAAGAGGAAAGGTATATAGGGAGAAAGTCGTCCAGGACTTAATTTCAAGGTATCATCTCGGCATTAGGCTGGTGGGGAAATCCTAAAGAATCCTTAGGTCACTGAGATCAAAGCCTGGAATTTCCGAATGTGAAGCCAAGGCTTTACCAGAAGATCCATGGCTACAAATTCTAATTCCGTTTATTAAGAATCAGTAATAATGTCGATAAAGCTTGTATCTACCAGCTAACGTTCAAAGATTTTGAAAAATATCAGCAAATACGTCTTCTTTCCATGATCCTCAAATTTGCTACCTTTGTTGATTTTAGTTGAACAGTCCAAAGAAACATTTTGAGAAGAGGAAGAAGTTCGTAAAGTCTTGTATGTATGTGTATGACATTCAACATCAGATAATCTTGAGTGCATCACAAACTACCTTTAGCATTATTCTCTTTTCCCGCTTTTCCTCGTTCTTTCTCTGTGTTCTTAGCTTCTCTTATACTCTTGAGCCAAGTTTAATGTTTGTGCTATCTTTTCCATGAAAAAGGACTGTTATTCTCAGTCGTTGTCTTCATTATCAAAGTTATTCCTACTTCCCTTTTCACTTCTTTGATTTCTTCTTCTTCTCTTGTTTTAACAGAGAAGTTCTTTTTCTTGTTCTCTCTCTCGCTCTCTGTCTGTCTTTTATACAGATTTTGAGAAGATAACAAGAGTAGCAAGAAACTAAGCCGCCCTCTCAACCCAACCAGCACAGAACTTTGTTGAAAGAGTTTTGAATATTTCATGTGTAATGTTACTACAAGAAGTTTCTGATTATAAGACATTTGTATGGGGAGTCAAGCTACAATGAAATATTGTGTAAGGAACCACGAAATCTCTCTCTCTCTCTCTCTCTCTCTCTCTGTCTCTGTTTCAGGGCTTATTTTAATACCTGAATTCTCTCCTCTTCATATCTCCCCAACGGCACTCCCTCACACCTGCCTTCTGTAAGTATAAAATTTTAATATAAGCCCATCTTTCTTGGTTTCACCATTGTTGCCTATAGAAGTCATCAATTTCACTTACCTAAACTTTAGGAATGGATGACTTTGTTAGGTATATAGTTTGAGACACTGAAAGAGAGGTAGCTGCAAGCACATATAACATTTTATGCAACAAAATGTGTTCTGCAAGCATAGTGCCTGTTAAACTGTTCTTGACGCTATTCAAATGTTGCTCTGGGGAAGTATGTGAAGTCCACCCTTAATACTAACTTCCAGATATCATAGACGAATATTAAGTAATATTCAAAGAATAGGAACAATCCTACGATATTTATTTAACATATATAGCTCCAGGTCTTCTAGCAAGCTGTAATAAGTTACCTCTGTTAGTTTTTTTTTGCAGTTTGTTCCGCACAGGAGGAACCCGTCCATTCTTATGCACTTTCATGCATGTGTATGCTGTCATACTCACTTTTATATTACTAATAGTAACATTTTGTGTCTTCAGTCAACACATTTCTCACAATAAAATACATTTATTTATCGCATGATTCAATACTTTAAATTGCACGGCTCTTGATCAATCCAAATCCATAGAAACAATAATAACTTTTAGATGAAAAACTCCTGTCAATTATTGATTTTCATAGAGTAGTAATAAATAGATTGAGCACTTTTATGCCATAAAACATCTAGTTACTTTTCTATCTAACAATTCCACTTCCCCTCTTGAATGACAACTAGGCTACCCTAACCTACTCTATACACATTTTCCGGTAGAATATACAACATAGATCATTCTAAGATATATTCAAAACGGTCATTAATAAATCACTAAACAGGTTACTTGAATCTAATCGCTAATTATTCACTATTATATGTTTAACTTTGAACACAAAGCTTAACAACAGTTGCGAGCAAAGGTCTTTCAGTTAATTACCGTTTCTATCTACACTGGCATTTTAAGTTTGTACATCTCCATGAATGTAATTCTAGATCATATACCAATAGGCTAGTTTTTATGAACGTAATCCTAGACCATGTACCAATAGGCTCATTTTTATGAATGTAATCCTAGACCATGTACCAATAGGCTAATTTTTATGAACGTAATCCTAGATCATGAACCAATAGGCTAGTTTTTATGAACGTAATCCTAGATCATGTACCGGTACCAATAGGCTAGATTTTATGAACGTAATCCTAGACCATGTACCAATAGGCTAATTTTTATGAACGTAATCTTGGACATGGACATATAGGTTAATTTTCATGAGCGTGATCATTCACCAATAGGCTAACTTTTATGTACGTACGTGCTAACAATTCTGCGTTGTTTCAATTTTAAGTTATACTTTATTCTTTCTTGCAGAAATGTTTTGAGAGCATTGTTATGTTATTACGAGTTATTACGAGAGAGAAATGTTATTACATTGCTATGTATTTACGTCAGTGTTATATTTGGAAGCATTAGTAATAGTACTAAGCATACTGCACACAATATATTAATAATATCTTACATGTCATGTTTTCTTAATATTATACTACAAAAATAGGATTGTTAATTCAACTCAGTTTTATATCCGATCAGTGGTTCCAAGATGAATACCAGCTTAACGTGCTGCTTTAATTCAGAGAAACCGTGTTCTGAGTTAACACAGGTTCTGTATTACAGTTTCACCAAATATCAGGGATAAATTCAGTGACTTTTACACTGTTAATCCAACACAATTTAAGTATTATAAAAGCAAATTCAGTGCAGTTGAACAAACTATACAGACAATTATAGCTTTCATTATCTGTATTCCTCAGCATTAGAAGATATGTTGTACACGTCATATCCAATAGAAAATAGAATAAAGTTCCATGCTGAAGCCGAGATTCGAACCCAGAACAAGGTAGAAGATGGCCTAAGATCTTAGAATGTACAACCTCTGATACTGATCTTCAAACTTATATATTTCGCAAATATTTTCAGAATAATACGTCACCTTATAATAAACTGCATACCATTAAAGCATTAACATTCATAATAATATCTTATTGTTCCACTTTCAGCTTTATTCACCTCCATTTGGTATATCCATGTATAACTCTTTTCCATCGATTACAATATGAAGTTTTTTTTTTCGTTTCTTGAAATTATTCCCTAATATTTTTGACTTGTTCTTCTCTCTTTTGCTTATTTTCCTTCGGCTGTTCGGAAGCTCAGTTACAAAATCACAACAAAGTCACTCCAAAAGATAATATTTTGTCTTTTGTTAACTCTTTATATGCTTTTCTCATATTCCAATACTCTGTTTTCTTACAATATTTTTATGTTCATTAGAAAATAGACCTTTTTTTCTACGCGTAGGAGATATTTGGAAACCTCGTAAGAAGACAATGTAATGCAGACAATATAATAACATAGTTCTGAAAATAGTAACATCAATGTGGTTGTTTTGCCTTTTTGTTTGTAAACAATTTTTCCTCCAAAAGGTATTAGTATGTTTTGCTTTTACTAACTGAATGTATTACTATCATGTATTTGAATAAGAAGTGGATCAGATATCGAAGCAGTTGGCATTTCCACTTCGTAGACATTTCAACCTCTACCATAGCCAACAGTCGTTGTACCTCTCGTACAGATCGTTACACATACCCGCACAGGTAATTAAAAAGGGTTTATGTCCGGTGACCGCGGTGACCAATCTAAGTAAAATAAATGAACAAATGTACTCTT
>JAGDQP010024515.1:12645-27880 GCA_022664845.1 Lepisma saccharinum | reverse complement strand
ACTCTGGTACTCAATTTGATAGGAGGCTGAGTGCACCTCAGAGCGCCAGGCATGGGAACTGTCATGAATTTTGTATTTGTAAAATAATGTTGTTGCGCAGTTGTAGCACTCGTTGGTGCTTTGCTGTTTTCGCGCCTAGTTTGATACTCTTATGCTGCTACCTTGATGGCCATCTTTGTAAACAGGTTTCCACGTAGCTTCAGTTTCGTTTGAGTGGTACGTCTGAATACACCTATTCTATTTAATATCTTCGTCCTTGATTTTGTAGTAATGTAACTTTGTAATAATTTTGAATCTTGCTAGTCTGGTTTAGTAATGAGTATTCTTGTATAGATTTAAATTGATGTAGCATTTCATGTAATATACGTTGGGCAGTTCGGTATATTTGGATTCGAACTGGGGACATTAGGATTCGGACCGATTATGAACCACGTAGGACCGCCGCCATTTCGTGTACTATGAAGCAGCACTTGAGTTATTTTATACTTACTTATTTGGTATTCATAATTAATTTGCTGTTTGTGTCATCACTGAACTGAGAATATTGGAGCGTCAAATACCTTGAATTGTGATCAAGAGAGGAATTTATTGTATACTTTGTCGAATAATTGTCTTCTGCCTATTTGTTGAACTTACATGTCCATTTCTGCTTCATTTTTCATCTGTAGACTGTTAAAGTGCAGATTTAGTAACGGAATATTACTGCAATAAGAATTGGCTGATATTTAATAATTCAAATATAACAGATTTAAGACTTCAATACTCGACAGTGCCTGAAAAGAGGTTGAACCAGTTTGGAAAAGTAATATTTTTAAAAGGAATTTCACGAGGTTTATTGTAATTAGTGTAGTTATATTTTCTTTCTTGAAAATTCTTCAGGGGGCCTTTTGCTTGCGTTCCGTCATTTTGGTTAACTTTCTTGTACGCGTAATTTCGAACGCGATCTATTTGGTTAAGGCTTGAAATAATTTCAATATGTGAAAAGTATTCTGTGCTATTAACTCTCAATCAGTTGACGACTGCAATATATGCCCAAAAGTGCAAAATAAAAATAAAATGCACTCATAATGGATTAACCAGACGAAAGAGAGATCAAGGTTCATATGAAAGGAGTAATTCAGGTTTGAAAGAGTACGGTATTATAAAAGGTGTAGCAAAGCATCAATTTGTTGAAATTTTGGTTACACTGTTTGCTTGTTATTCTCTGCACTTGACTTACAAATAAATTGTTAGACAAAGCATTTAGTGATTATCTGTTGTCAGCCTACTACTAAAATAATAATAAGTATACAATTTCTTAGGGGCGAAGGCCAGAGTTCACGGATTCAGTTTAATATGTCCACCCACTAGCCAGTAGCCTTAATACTTGGTTTGGTGCGGAATATTGGAATGTAAAGGTGTGGTGTGTCCCATTACCGGTGTATCGCCGTTTTGCGCCCTTGTATACCAGTCTGCTCCAGGTGACAGGTTTTGGTTATTGGTTTGGTTAGAGATGGGTTTGCGTTGACACTTCTCCAGATAACATCCACGTATCTTCTTCTCGTATTATATCACAGAACACCTTGACAAAAGTATCCACTGGCCTGGCAGGGATCTGAACCTGGGCCGCCCGATTCGTAGTCAGACACCCTACTGCCTGAGCCACGCAATAGTGACCAAAGAAATTAAATGAAACGGACTGACTAATTTTCCTTACTTACATTATTGGTACAGTTTAACTTAACAAAGTGAACTAGCAAAAAGTAATAAGATTATATTTTGTAATGATCGTGTTGGTTTCTTATTTTAGTAGGCTATTAATTCCTACTATTGATTTTCTAATTGACGCAACACAAGGCAATATTTTTTAAGTATGTAGTCCCCAATATGTTCTATATATGAACTCCTTATATACACAAAGGACATCATTCCATATTCTTTGTGTGTGGGCTTATCAGGCACAATGAAAAATCGTTTCTTTCATATATCATTACACCTGTAGTTTAAAAGCACATTCTCAATCCTTGTGTTGTTACAGTACATCTGTACCTGAATAGCCCAGGAATTCTTCGAGTTGCACAAAACTTCTTTTTACCAATACTATTCGAAGTTTCTACATTCTTATTTTTCCATTTACATCAAGACAAGAAATAACGATATTATCAACAATTCTGTGACTATTCCGTAACAAATACTGTTTTCTCAAGGATATCTCATCCAATAACATTCACTTTATATACCTTACACAGACGGGACTTGAACTCGAGTAATCACATACGGAAGCCGAAGCGTTTGCTCACTACTCTAACCATTCTGTGATAAGCTAGTTCATTATTCACGTATTTGAATTGAAGATATAAAAGCGAACTTTACTGCTTGTAAGTATTTATAAAATTGTTTTTCTTTCTGTTAGTGGAAGGTTTCCACACGCGTTGGATCCAAAGTCCTCTATTACTGAAAGAACAAAGGCGATGATCTTATCTCCAGTTACATTTTATTATTAAGGTTCACACAAGACTTTTCCGAAAGAAGATATTTCAGCTAGCTTTTTGGCGGATAGAAGATCGAACAAAAATTAAGCATGTGGAGAGAATATAGAAGAAAAATTAACCACTGTGTTATATTGTTCAGGTTTGTTTACAGTATCAACGATTAAAAACGTGATATTCTTTCTAATACGTTTACATTGCTTCAAATAACAGTAACATTCCAGTCATTCCGTTACAAATTCATGAGCAATAAAATTAATTCTGTTACCTGTTCCCTTTTCATCCGTTGTATTTGATGCCATGCTACTCTGGACTCCAACCGTTTGAAGGCCAAAGCAATGAGTCTAAACCCACTCGAAGCATATTCCGTTAACAGGTCGCTGAAGTTTTGTGGCACTGAAATATAAATGTTTTACTACATGAGTAAAAGGGAAATGCACTACAGATGAATCACTACCTAATTCGGAGGAACATATCGTCACCTTGGGACCAGAAGGTACTATGTCCACTTTTGCTACTTTTGAGAAAAAACAGTTTTAATGTTTGAGGCTCCATTTAAAGTCTGTATAAATTAATTTCATTTCTAACATTTTTAGCCACTTGGAGGTCGTTTTGTGAAATGTTATTTTTGGGGTTGATGCCCTTCAAAATACAAGGTCTTTGACTGCAGTGTTAACTTCATTTTGCCAGAAAGTGGACATAGTACCTTCTGATTCCAGGGTGACAATATTTTAGTGTCTTAGTGGAAATCTATAAAACGTGCTTTCTGCTTTATCTTTTGCTCTTTGATACTTAAAGGGTTTTTTTAATGTTCACCACTAAATGTTATTATACATTAAATAAAAACACAAGTAATCTATACATCAAATTGAACATATTAGAATCACTTTTCTTAAAGTCTAATAATATGCAGTTACTATAAATATTCATAGCACCGAACTATAAAGCTCTCTAACTTTCACACTTCACATGAATTTTCAACATGTATACTACAGTACAATAATACTGTAATGACTGTCTTCGAGTACGTTCAACTGGATAAAATAACATTCACATACATGGATGCAAGGAATCAATTAGTCGAAATGGAGAGACGTTCGGCCTAAATTCAGAAACCCGTTAAGATCCAGCTTCCACCAGTCAAAACTGTGTAATGTTATTTCAATAAAATTAACTCTAAAGGATGTTAATGAGCCCGTGGTTCGAGAGCTTATTACTCGCATCAAAAGAACAAAAAAAGTCATATTGAAGAAATGCCGAAATACAAGTAGTTTCGGAGCTAGAGGCGTCCAAAGTAGCAAGATATCGTAAAAAATAACGTAATATTTGGACAAATAATGAATTGTTGAATTTATTTTAAGGCCTTTACGCATCTGCGGCTCAGGCTGGGATGGGAAAGAGGATTGTGGAAGACAGAAGGCCTGGATCTATTTTGTAGGCACCATCCCGGCATTTGCCTGGTGTGACTGAAGAAAAACCCTGGAAAAATCTCAGTCAGGATGGTCGACTGCTGGAATCGATCCCAGGACCTCCCGAATGCTAACCAGCGCTCTACCACTGAGCCACGACCGCTCGGTAAGGACAAATAATGATGTGCGCAGTGTTGGCTTAGCAAATGACAAAGTTGTACCCAATAAATAATTCTGAACAAAGTGTATGATTGATGAATGCAGGTGAGAGAAGAATTATATGTTTTCCTAGCTCGCAATGTCGAGTCCATCACAATGAAATACTTTTGTGGGAATGTCCTCTAAGATGCACCGTCAATCATAAACTTTGTCCAAATATGTTATTTTGCACAATTACATTGCTACTTTCTAAGTCGACACATCTTACGTTATCATTTCTCAAGATATTCTGTAATTTGTTGCGATGTCGCGCTTAGTTTATGTACCTCTGACTACAAATGTTTGTTCAAAGGAACTGTTTTGAAAATTAATTTAATCACCTCCTAAATTTTGTTCTGTAACACAATATAAAAAATCTAACAAATGAAATGGAATACCTATTAACCGTTAACTTTGTGATGACACTCAAAAAACATGTTTCACATCTCATATGGAGAGAATTACGTAAATGGATATGTGTGTGTTAACTGTACAAGCAGGCCACTGATTCTCTCAAACGCTAGTCGTCTAATTTAAGAGTATCTCAGGGTTATTTTTTCCTTAATATATTACTCGAAGGTAGCTGATGAAAAAAAAACTTATTTAGTCTCATGTAAGTAAGAAAAAATAGTCTATTCAGTTGCACGTAGTAATCTAAGGCATAGTTGTACTACACAGTCAAAAGACAGCAACTAACGAAAAACTGGGTATACGCTCTTGAAGAGAATCCATTCTATAAATATGCATTGTATACGATATCTCTGTGAATATTTGAACTCCCCACTTGAACTGCTGGTGTCACCACACTCGTAACCCTTTCTGTATACTGTTACAATGAATGAGTATGCTAAATAAAACACATAAAAGATGTGAAAACATGTATTAAAATTGTTCAAAATAATGACAGCTAACTCAAATAATTGAACCGTGACCCTTTGCTCGGCAGCTGCTCTATCTCTAAACTAATTGAAACAGATCAGCAGCAGTAAGAAATTTAAATAATATACACAGGGGCAGTTTGCGTCGCTACAAGTTCAACTCGAGTAACCACTGAACGCTCAGTATTTCGTGTGCCTGTTTCAAAACGTTCCAAGATATAATGTACCATATAAACAAGACAAAATTAATCCTTAAAATTACCTGTTTCTGGTTTACATAATGACTGAATTTTCTCCGGCGCTCCCTTACAGTAAGCATCCATATGTCTCTTTCCTAGCACTCTAGTGATGACTGACATACATTGAGCATTTGAACTAAATGGAAACTGCCTTATAATACCAATTTCATAGGGAATCTAAATAACAATAGAAAGAAGAAAATAGACACTCAACACTTAAAATACATGACACAAACATGCAAACACAATTTCCGTATGGAACTGTAATGAATAATTTCTTGGTTTCGAGTACTGATCTTTTAAAACTTCTTTCAATTACGAACAAAGTCCGCAACGTTTTGTTATTATTCAAGAAATACAGTGAGTAGATAAATAACTTGAGACTTAAGTTATAACTGTGAACATTTTTAAGCTTCAAATTTTAACCTCTGTTTCTAGGTTCCTCCGTAGAGAAAAGCTATTTCTGACTCTGCCCTGAAACGATGGAGATCAAGGTTTTTCTTTATCCCCAAAAGAATCATTTCTCATGTGTTTCACACTTGAATCTGATTATCAGATTTATTGAAAATAACGTCTACCATAGCTCGAAGAAATTCCCATGGCGTTGGTGTACACTAATTACCACTTTCTCGCACATAATACGCACCAGAAATCTGTATTTATTCTTATAGAGTCTTTGATTATGCAGCTCTTTTTTAGTTTAATTGATTTTACATCCTTCAAATCATCGAATTCTCTCTTTTAACTTATCTTTCTTTCTTAAAAAAAATCCTTTTTAAACTCTTCATATATATATAGAAAATACGTACTTCGACAATATTAGTACTTGTCATCTTTTTAACAGTACCAATTCCATTGCTAAGTACTTTTCTTTCTTCCTCCAGAAGGTTTCTTCACGCGAACAACGAACTGGTTGTCCTGAAATGTGCTTTTGTATGTTTATTTGAAAATGTAAATAAAGTGTAACAGATTGCAAGTATATTAAAAGAAAGATTGTGTAAGATTGCCGAGGTTCTTTATCGCCACGTTTAGTAAATTAAATGTTAATTGTTTTACAATTGTTGCCATAAGGCATTTTCAGTATGTGAAATATTACTGAAAATTATAAATATGTTGGTCAACATGTTTCTGGATATTAGCTAGATTTATTTTATGTACATGTTCGGGGAAACTAATGTGGATTGAAAAATAATGTAGTTAATAAATATATGTAAATAAAAATATTGGAAGTGTTTAAAACATTTTTTTTAATTATACTCTAATCGTATAAAGATGATGATCTAAAAAGTGAAAAATGTTATCTGCGTTCTTTTAAACTATTTCTTCTGTAAAGCGAGCCCAAGCTTTGCATAGATTTTCTCTATCTATATTTAATTCTGGCTTGTTTAAATCGATGGAACATGCTTCCATGGTAGTCCGTTCGATATTGTTTGTGGAGCTGTGAATTAGCGGGAAAGAGACTATCTGATGATGTTTAGATCGTAAATGTTTGTATAAATCCGACACTGGATTGCATGAATTGGCGTTCCTTTCAAGTTCACTGATTCAAACTGATAGGCAATGTTTTGTCATAAATAACATTTTAAGCTTTTATGATATTTTCCGTAATAAAAGAGTTCTCATTCCATTTGGACATCAACAAAAGCGTATTTTAAAATGTATTCATAACGTCTTTGAGGATGTCAACGGATAAGTCGATGAAACAATTATAAGACATTACAATAAATTAATAAATACATGACGAAAAAGCCTAAGAATTTTTTTTGGTCATATTTGTGAATTACACAATTACAATTTACTTCGTACACTCCTGATTTCTTGCCTACTGTCTGCAAAATAACTTTTGTGTCCTGTGAACGATTTTTCTACTGAAATCGGTACGCACAAAGCACGAGTTATACCATATTTATGAAAGACCTTCAATTGTGGCGTGACACGAGGAATATTGAGCAACAGAAAACAGCTAACTGGATAACCACCTATTCCAGGGAAAATAATCCTCAGTAAGTATCAAAACTATCTCCTGCAATGAAAACTACAGAGTCGAACGATTGTCAGAACGCCGAAGGTCATACTGAACACAACCAATGGAGAATATATATGTATACTGAAACTGAAAAGGTTCAACAACATTCAGATAAAAAAAATCGATTAACCCTCCCTGAAGGTAATAGACAGTGTAGTTAATGAGACTGCATTTGATTTACACTTTTCTCGGTTGAAAAAAGTTGACCACTACAGAAGGATAACAAAAAAAGGGAAAAAGAGTAATTGTAAAGTAACTTGCCTTAACAATTTACTGCAGTAAATTTTGAAACTAAACTATAATCTTACTTGTTCTATTTCCAAATCATCTTCAGGTTTTCCACACGCACTCTCTACACCCGACGCTAAATGATCCTTGTTCATAATTTGCATTTCCTAAAAGGAGAAATACACACTTTCAAAAACAAAAGCCCTTGGGGCAAACTTTAACATGACGCTACAACTAAGAAAGTAAATGAATCTTTCGAAAGATTTCCTACATATAAGAAAATTGAAATATTTTATTTGAAATGCAGCGATATAAAACTGTTATATAAAACAGCCCTTTACAGATATCTACGCCACGGTAATCACTAGTGCTCTTTCTTTTCCTTGTATTTATTATCTTTATTTCTCTTCCAACTATACTTTTTACACTAAATATTTGGGCGTTTTTAACTGTGATTAAACAGCTCTCGAAACATTACAGAAGTGAGAGAACATTTTTTTTTTTACTATTTGAAGACTGTTTATTAACGCCGATAAGTACCAATTAGTATATAAAACAAGTTTCACTTACAGTTAACCTACTATGCGACGTGATCATCAATTTGTACTCAAACAGCAGCAATAGTTTCTAGTGTAACATTTAGCGTTAGTACTATCAAGTTCACTGTAAAATAAAACTTACGACCTCAAGGGTTCAAATCCAAAAAATTCGACTAAAATTATTTCTAAGAATTAGGTATGTTCTATCTAAACTCTTATTATTATTATTATTATTTTGTAACATTTCTCTCCAGATTGTATTGATTAATTTTGTTCAGACACGAATTTTATAGTATATGATGTTCCTTACGGTTAAAACTGTATTTTCCTGAAGAAAATAGTTAATAACTTTCACGAAAACTTGGAGAAACTCTTTCTAAAAATTCAGTGCCGTAATTTAGGCTATCCAAGTTCAATAATACTGTATTACATTTAACTTTGAGGTAACTGTTTAAAAAATTTCACAGAAAAAATGGTCGTTTTCATGACTAAAAGTCGAACCCCGGTCTCCCATTTGCCGGTAGGGTATTCTAACCATTTAACTACTATCGCATGCCCAATATTTGTATATACAGCATTCCTCATACTTTAGCTAAACCAGCTACTCTACCAATATGAAGGCACTCCACTGCCTGCGAAGATCGGGTATTTGTATGTGTATATATCATCATTCTTTCCAACAGCACGACTTGCAAGAAGATTCCTCAACAACACCTCCGGAGGCAGTGAAGTGCCTTGATATCGACACCAACAGAGTAGCTGATTCAGTTGAGACGCGTTTCATTTGAAACTTCTTCACCAGCGAGAGATCAAATGGAACAACGAAATTACAAAATGGCCTGACAATTTATTTCTGTACTGTCACATAAGGGACTACATTTCATTAACAAGAAATATATTTTAGAAGCTATGCTATTGTTTCTATATTTATATATAAAAAAACTTTCATATAGGTTAATATATAACCTCATAAACGAACTCATCAGACTGGACTATTTTATGCACTATATAAACCGCTGCCGAACATAGGAATTTATGATTTTCATGATATATCTGTAATATACTTGTAACCACTTGCTGTAATTCATTTACAAGATACTAATGATAGGTATTACTTCGAGAATCAATTAGTTTCTTACGCTTGTACACTCACCCCTTGGAAAATCTTTTGAGTAGGACGAACGACAGCTGGCATGAGGAGATCAAATCGTGAATTGTCTTGAGCAGGTTCCTCAAATTCCTGTAATTTGAAAGAACACGTTTTCGTTCACACAAACACGGATGCACTTAAAACCTTACTCAATACATATTATATATCGTATATGCTCGTATATAACGTGTATGGTAAACTTTTCTATCAATTTGAATTACCACAATTTCTTTCACTAAAAGAGTTAATAAAATTACCCTGAGTTAAAACTGTATTAAGTAAAAAGTTGAGTCATCTTTCTTATAATGGATACGCTAATTGAAATGAAAAATAATAATAATAAAAAAATAGACATACTTTTCTTAATTCATACTAAAAAAATAATTTTGTTTATGCATGGCTAAAACAAAGCATGAGGCGCGCTCTCATAGACAGTCACTTTATAAATTCTTGAACTGGCGCCCCCCATCCTTTTATTTTTAGTCATGCATAAACAAAATTATTTTTTTAAGTTTTAGTACGAATTATTTAATAAAAGTGTGTGTTTAAAAAGTATTTTTTATTATTTTTTTCGAGCTATTTCGGTGTTCGGCTCATTTTTTCTCAAGCTAATGCTTTGTGACCCAAATTCTAAAGTATTCTACAAGCAGTCAAACACAAGATCGTTGCAGGCAGGCTAGTACTTATTTTAGGATAAAGAAGTCCATATTAAAAAAAATAAAATATGCTTTCAAAATCTACAAATATATGAAAGTAACAATGAAATACTGTATTGTCACCAGACTTACGTCGCTGTGCAAAATCTCATCATTGTATGACATCGAGAAATATGTTAAATTAACGTTGCAAATTTGAGGACACTGCGAACCATTGTAAACTAAAGAAAAGTCTGTAAAAAGAAACAACCCGTTTCGTCGTACTGGTTAAGGCGTGAGGCTAGTGATTCCAAGAAGGGCTGAAAGGGATCACGCTTTGGACACACACACACACATATATACTAACGAAAAAATACCGGTAAACAACTTCTAAAAAAGCAGTATTTTTCGTTCCTTTCAGATTTCAATCGAAACAAAAAAGGTACAAGTTATACACGAGATTTTATTAATTATTATTTTTGGGATCCCCTTTCACCCCTGTCTCTTTACATGTTTTATACAAATTGGGTTGTACACTTCAAAGGACGTGCACCACGAGCAGTTCTTTGTTCTTCCCAATTTGGGACAGGCTGCCCCTAGAGATTTTCGGCTGCAGGAAATTCAAGTTTACTGAATTTTGCGTGTTACAATAGATGAGAATACTAAATCAATATATACGGGAGAGGAGGGCACATTTGAACGGGGGGCATTTCAGAACAGTGGAGATAACTTTTAACTTAGTACAAACATCATGCCACACACCTGTCATTTGTTTTTCACCATTTGTGTATGTTACCTGGCGAAGTATGGTATTTGATGTAATTTGTGAGTACCAAAGTAAAAATTCATCTCAGAGATTGTAAGCTTCTGGAAAGAAGAGAACTTTAGCATATCTTTCCATGTTAACTTACGAAGTAACTATACTCCTTCACGCATTACATTGTCCTTGTTATTTTCTGATAACCCTTCTCCTTCTCCCGATAATAACAACATGTGCGTAATTGGACGTACTGGGGCAGCTTTGAACAAAAGGAAGGGGGTAGATTTGAACACGGTAGCTGCTTATGTTCCTACAGCTAAAGCTTACTGTTGAGAAGAAAAATTAGTTTGCAACATATCAACAGTGTAAAAGCATTTCAATTAGGCTATGTGTAACATTTTAAACAAAATTTGAACGAGTTCAAAGTTTATGTAAGCCTAATGGTTATGCAATCCAACCAAGCAAACAAGTACAACGTTTAACAACTGCGTAGTTTATATTCTTTGTATGTCTAGTAAAACTTTAGTTTACTCCTTTTCTGCTTCCGTATTTGTATCTAGAAGCATTTACTAAGAAATCAAATGATCTACCTCCTAGGGGAGCATCTTTGAACGAAAGCCTTCCAGTTCCTTCCCTGCTTTAAGGTGACGATGAAGTACGTCATTTTCTTCGGCGAGCTGTATATGTTCCAATACACATGTTATTTTTCTCTCTGAACAAATTCTCTGAGTGTGAGGAAGCAAAATTAAATATGCCCAACAATGTGTTCAAAAGTGCTCCCCTCTCCCCTACAGACTTATCGTGTTATAAAAGTTATTTCAATTTATAATAAAGCAAGGGAGAAACTTTCAGCTAATGATTACAGCAATATAATGATTAGATAAACATTTATGTAGCCTTTTGTGTGGTATTTTGATGTATTCTACATATCTAATATTTCCGGATATATGTTAGCACTAAAGCATGTATCTTGAGAGCTCACACACAATAAGTAATGCAAATTCATCATCTCGTAATGCGGGTAAGTAAACACCGCTAAAATGAAACTCACAAAAAACATACCCATTTTGTGGCTTCAAACATCTTGAGATCTAAAGGATCGCCAGTCAATACGTCGTTGATACGTGTTAAAGAATGACAAGTGGCCATTGCCGATACAATGGGCGACTTCACTGGAAGTGATGAAAGATCGGTAATTGGACTATCAAATTGGTCGTTTCTTTTGTTTATAACGCCCCACAAATCAAGGCCTTCTTCGGTGAGTGTACCAGTCTGTAAAGAAACTAGAATTACTATGGCTCAGAAAAAAAACACAAAAGAGTTTTAGTATTAATAAATAATAATATAAAGAAAGAAAGCGAACAGAAGACGTCGTATGACTGTACATGGCATTGCATCTTCAAGGAAAGAAACTTGTTATTAATACTAATAGAACGCTATACAAAGTAGGTCTGTACAATGATTATCTATCTAATATCAAGGTTCAATATCAGCTCGCATACATTAAAGAAAAATACAGAAAACCTTAAAAAAATTGTTAAATTACGTACTTCAATGCAACAATATTGTTCAATCAACATGCAAAACTTTCAATTCCGCCAGGAAGCAACGCAAGTCCAAATTTTACCTTTTATATACATTATTTTGAATCCTTGTTCTATTTTCACTAAAACGAACCGTGCACAACGTTCAAAAAAACTTTTCGTTTCATAACAAAGGGTTATGAATTGGGTTAGATGACATGAACACTAATTACCTTATCGAAACAAATCAACTTCAACTTCCCACATATGTTTATTCTAGGAGGAGATATACAAAATATTCCCTTCTTCTGCAGACGGTTTTGAGCATAGACCGTACCCACAGTCATTGCAGCAGGTAAAGCAGGAGGAACTACAATTGTAATAATATCCAATGTGCGTAGCAAAATGGTTTCTAAATTCGCCTGAAAGTAAAAAATTCTATAACAATCAAGTTCAGGAAATATTTTGGTTAGTTTAAAGTAATAATGCAACTGAAACAATAAATACAATATTATTTTCTTTTACCCGATCGCAATTTAAACTGTGTGACATCCAAGTAGGATACGAATTACTGAAACAACGTTCGAATTTTCCTTTCTCATAAAGAAGGAATTCCGAATTCCGTACTTAACGTATATTAAGTTCCATTATCCTTTTATTCATCAAATCATAATTTTACTACAACATTGTGTTTCAACGTCAGTCAGATGTTTCACAGATGCTTACATTTGTTAACTAGTCACAGATTATTTCACTTCTGAACGTGTTTTCAGTGTTCGTTGGTGTTATTTTTCATACATTTGCTTTTTCCAAGTTGCTTTCGCTCAACATTTATCGAAATAAGTCATCTAGTTATAGTACCGATTTGGAATAAACTAAATTGCAAAAAATATGGATTATATTGTTCACTGCACGTAAACTGACTTAATAAACATTTGAAACGTCAGTAGTACATCCTTTACATATGTAATGGATCTCAAAACTCTACATAACAATTTTAAATATACCTCTACTTCGTTTCAACTACAGATACTGATTTCATACTGAGCAATAACAATAGAAACAAAATTCACCAACAAATTAATTCAACATTTTGCAACCATGAACTATCAACTAAATTGGAGGTCGCGACAGCCCTTTAAGAGCCCTGGCCTGTCAGATGGCTGTATTGCGCTCAAGTAGAGGGTAACGGGGTCAGAGTAACGCCACTTCGTAGCCGTGTGTCTGACTTTCGTGACCACAGTATGCTACATCTTTTATTCAAGTAGTTCCCCAATTGTCCTCATGATGCGAGGTAAATACTGAAATTTTTAACTGCATCGGGAATCGAACCCGGAACCGCCTGCACTGAAATTGAGCGCGCTACCAACTAGGCCAATCAGGAGGCTCACATGAACCATAAACATAAAAAATAATCTGTGGATCAATTTGTCCACTATTAATTACTACTACAATTTGTAACGTTTGTATTATCCTTGTATGGTGGGTACTGAATGTTGTTTTATGCTTACAAAAGTTATGGTGGGTGCAGCATGTGCTAATGTTTTGTGTCTGCATCATACCCACTGCACTCTCGCGAAAAAAAAATGTATACCTTATCATCAATATTTTAGTTACAAAAATAGTTTAAAATTACTTACGCCTCTTTTAACGTATAGATAAACACAATATCCCATTCCACAAGTAGCGATACAAAACAAAAATACAATGAATTTTACGGAGTCTTTGTAAAACTTAAACCCCATTGGCTTAGGGTAGAGTATTGATCGAATTAATTCTCCTTTAGCTGTAGAAAACCCTGTTCTAATTACCACAGCCAGAACCTGAAAAAGAGAGAAAACATGAATTTTATTATAAAACTTCTCTCACAGTTGTTAATTTTTTCGTTGTTTTCGTCACTTTGTCTATATTACGTATATAAAAAGGAACTTGGTAGGAGTGACCGCTTTCCTTTCTTGAAATGTACTAGTAGAAAAGAGACAAAAATTATGTATACGTTGCGTAATAAACTAGAACAGGTATAAAGACCTGATACAAAGCTTCTAACGTAACGTCACACCATCTCTCAAACCGATAATGTCACTGCTCTAATTAGACGTCACATTTAGATGTTATTGTGGCTCAGTCGATAGCACCACAAATATCTACATTCTTTATACTTTCAGCGGTGGTTCGAGTTCGGTGGTGAAAAAGAATATCTTTAACTTATTTCTTTAATGTTTATTTTTTAATTTAACGTAATTCAAATATAGCAAAAACATTATTTCTGCATTGTTCGATTCTTGCACATTTTGACTGAAATGTTTTTTGAATAAATTTTAATATAATCTAGTACTGTCCAAAACATGACTCCACGAAAACAGGAAGAAAACTGCAACATTAGGATGTAAAGTATTAAATTTATCTTCTAAATCTCGAAAGGTATTTTTTATGGTCAGTATGTAACGGTGACATCCACAGACCGCTGGGATGAAAAACCTATTTTTAACTCTATAGCAACGAAATGTATGTTTCATAGCAACTGGTTGCTACGTATAACTATAAAATTGATGTTATGTAAATAAAGTTGTTTAATCAAAAAACCCAAAAAGTATTGGATGACAAATACGTACATATGAACTATTGTTCTCATATAAACCCATGCAGACAAGCAGCTGCAACAGATGGAAGGAATCAGATTTATCTGAGGTTGTTTGTTATCTCTGGATGATGTGCAAACATTCAACCATACAAAGCTAGATTTAAATTTGAACTGAATTGAATTGAATTGAATTAAATGGTGTTCAGCAACTTAATCGAGAACTGTTATTGTGTCATCTTTTTATTTTCTATTGCTATTAATTAATTTGTAATATTTATTGTACAAACTGTTTACATGACGTAATGCTGAAACCAGGACATAAAAATTAATGCTTACAAGTTATACCACTTTTTGTCCTTTGGAGTAACCTGCAGAAGAACCTTTCCTGCTTGACAATTTCAGATGAGAGTTCGTAGCACGCTCGATACCTATGTGAGTTCGATGGGGTAGCGTAACGGTCCGTGATACAGAGAGTAAGCGAGGCGCGCCAAGTCGAATTTACAAACGTATAACTTCCTTTACTATTAACGTTCAGATTATTTATTTACTTAGTGTATTTATTTATTTAATTACACTGGTAAATTGTGCTCACAACTAAGTA
>JAGDQP010024515.1:0-12635 GCA_022664845.1 Lepisma saccharinum | reverse complement strand
TATTTATTTATTTAATTACACTGGTAAATTGTGCTCACAACTAAGTACAATTTGTTGAAGTACATCTATCAGCAAACAACTTGAGAAAACAGGCGAAGAAGAAGTGATCTGAGACTCTATACCCGATAACATACAGGAATTTACCTTGTGGGACTGAGAAATAGTACAGTAGTAGGATTTTTTTTTAATTACAATAAAACGCTAGTTCGTCCGGTATTTCCATTATTTAGCACCGATAACAAAATTCCCCATTGTTTACACACCATATTACCATCATTCAGTCATCACATACCTCAATATCTGGCAACTCTGTTTCTAAAACCCACACTTACGAAAGAAAGGATCCTTTTATCTTCTCTCTCTCTCTCTTTCTTTTTCTTTTTTTTTTATTTACACGTTGTATACTTTGACACAGGTTCTAAACGTCAATACAGTTTATATGTATAGTTTTCTACTGACTGACAATGCCACGGATATTAAATCGCGTAAGTAAATCACTGTTCAATTAATGTAACTGGAACATCAAATGCACTTTTAAAAAGATGGCTTTCTTTCAATTATACAGAAACGGCACATTGGACTGACTTCATACTTACAACTGAATCAAGTACTAAATGAGACAAGGAGAATGATTTTGGAATATGTTTGAAGGTTATCTTAAATTGACAAAAAGAACTATTTACAGCGTTCCTAGTGAATAACGCAAGGACCAGGAGTCGTCGGAAAAAAAAGACCTGATTAGGTATCAGCGTTAAAAATCTATAACATGTGACCAACATTTATGTAATACTAGCTGATTTGTCCGTCCGTTGGTGCGGAGTGAATAAAATATGTTGTCAACAGTCAACGAGACACCAATACTCGCTTCCTCGTGGCGGGCTGCGCCCCTAACTTAGGGAGTTTTGGAGTCTGCTCCCCCTTTATCGTAACCATACTCTCCGGGGGGCTGCACACCTATGCTGCAGATCTGCCCTCATATCCCCCGGGGGGTCGTGCCCCCATAGGGGAGTTTAACTGATTTGCCTGCTGGGCCGGCCCGTTGGTGAGGCTCAAACGGTGTGGTAAATGTTTTCTGGGCGGCCATTTTGAATCAAAGGTGGCGACTTTTTCAAAATGTAATATTTCCTCAAACAACTCCTGATAATACATCTTTATGCCAAATTTCGTATCTCTAGCTCAAACGGTGTTGAAAATGGTTTTCGGGCGGCCATTTGGAATCCAAGATGGCGATTGATATGATAACTTCCCACACGGGTCCAATATCTGATCATGTGCGAAAAATCATTCCAATCTGTCAAGACGTTTTGGCGTGATGCTCACGCAAACACAGTCACTTTCATACAAAGAGATTTATAGTCACATTTCACAACTCCCGTTGTTAGTTTATCTTCAGCACATCTGCAAATTAGAGAAACAGAAGAAATTGGAGAGGCCTTACGGAACTGCGGATCCAGCCCATAATTATTAAACATACGACAACAGCTCAATGCAATTCGACTTAATCTTTACTATGATCTCTGTAAAATTTCTTACTTCTCATCAACACTGAAAAGAATACCTAACGTTATTACGTCTCTATGAGCAAATAAAGTTATAATATTTTGAACTACTATCTTGTGACTTACCTTGTTATTTCCGTAATAACGAGTTTGAATTACTTGCGTCCCACAAAATAACGTATGTCTCTTATGGACGTCCGGGTTGTAAATTTCATCAGTATGGGACGTTGGAGTTTTCGTAACAGGAACACTTTCTCCTACAATAAATAACGAGCATATACAATTAATTTTTAAAAAATTAAAAAAGAAAACTAAAATTAGCTATCTTCTTAATTGTTCCGGAACAAATCTTTAAAATACAGATTTTACGTAGACCTCTATGCTTGAGAAAAGGTAAGCTAATATACCATCCACTTACAGCAACAAGTGCCATTGTAGAATAAAGTTAAAAAAAAATAGTTGCAGCTTATTCTCAAAAAGTAAATTTGACGCGTATATTTACCAATGAAGAATTGAAAATAGAGAACTAAAAATTATCCTCTTCTCAAGACTTCAAAGATGGCTGGATTTGTACAAAACTCAATCGAAATAAAATAGATAACAAAATTAAACAAATTGCTTGTTTAGCTCGAATTAGGTTTTCATCTTACCTCAGTCTTTGTACTCAGAAACCGCATTTCCCACCTTAGCTGATGAAAGTATCAGATTTCCTTATCTTGAGATCTGTTTGTGCTGCACAACTAAGGAACAAACTTCAATCTTAAATGATTAGTATAATGGATAAGGTTAGAAAATATAATATATCGAACATTATAAAATCATTAATCATGTTTGTTCCCCATCACATCGCCCTTTACTCTAATTCTAGAACACATGCATGAAACATTTCTACTAAAGCCTTTTGACTGTTAATTATTAGTACCACTCTAAATACGATGTGCAACTCTTGCATGCTGTGGATTGTATTGGGAATGTGGAAGTGGCCAGTATAACGAACATGATTGCATTTTCCTAAAACTCCTATAAACTCCCTTTTCCTATAAATTCTAACTTCCACCCTGTGCAAAGGCTTACAGCATATATACAGTACGCCACATTCGCTATTGATCCCGAGTTTTCCGTATGTTTTTGGAAAGTAGACGAGTACGAAATAGAAAATTTGGGAAGACAGACGGGAAAGTGTGAGATAGAAACTCCTGATGTTGTAAGACTGGAAATAAGTTGCTAATGCTAATGCCGCGGAACGCCAGATGCGTCATTCGCCGGCAGACGCACGGCTCGGGGGCCAAGGTCAGTCTGGCATTAGAAACTAGGATTGTATTTGGAGTGCCATCAACTTATGGTCTATTAAAGCGTACCAAATCCAATTCCTGTTGAAATTTGGAAGTCGAACAACTACTAGCGAAGTTATGCATCCAGTATACTGATTTTTCTTTGTTTGTTTTTCTTCTTTAAAAAAAACAAATAAAACGACGGAAACGTTGCTGATCACGTACGGTGGAGGTCGTCAAAAGATGTCCGAGAAAACTGTGAAGGACGTGAAACAGATTGTTGGCCTCTCCGAAGATGCCCTTACGGAAACTGGCACAAGAAATGAAAAGCCCAAAGCACATGCCAAAGATGCAAGTTTCATAGATACCGCATCACCGTTATGCAGGAATTGGAAACTAGCGATGATGCAAAGAGATTACGTCCTCTCCTGTCAGAACTTCGTCGCTAGAAATCCAAACCTACTGGACATGCAGTTCCCAAAACAAAAGTACTAATCGGCATGCAATTCATTGCTTTTGTGGAGCAACTGTATGACAAGATCACTACCGGCTACCTAAAAAAGACTTGTCAAACCTCCAATGAGAGCATGGTTCTAATCGAATCTTTTCTCACTGATTGTCATCGAAGTCACTTGACCTTTCACTCACCGACTTCTTCCTATGAAGCACGCTGAGGGATAAAGTGTATAGAAATACTTCACACGCACAATCACGGCACTGGAAGACAACATTCGCTGTGAAATTGAGCTTGTGACTGCTGAACAGCTGGTGCGAACCTTCGATAATATGGAGCATGCCGTTCAAGTATGTCTGGATGTCAACGGCGGCCACTTTCAGCATTTCAGTTGATATCATCATCCCACTGGCCAAGATAAGTCCACCTATAATTTCATTTCCATAGATGGTTATGTTTTATATTATGGGGAGAAAATTGGGATCAACAGCGACCGGGACTCACTGTACAACTTGACAGACGAACAAGTGCTAACTCTCAGTGTATTTTCGCATCTAGATTAAATCACTAAATTTCCGTAAGAAATTACTCCTTCCAATAAAAACGAATTAACCTTACACAGCTCACTCACTGCCAATGTTTGCATATAAAACACTACTTGTTTACTATTGAATTTCTAATGTTCTTGATAAGGAATTATGTTAAGAAAACGCACACGTTGGAAAAGTAACCGAAATAAAACATCTCCCTATTAAATTTCCAAAGAGATCATTGTGAAAGCATCTTACCATGATATCGTAAATTAGTCGAAAGCGCAAGGTGGTTCGAACAACTGCTCGTGCAAGCTACTGACACATTATGTTTGACATAAACCACGGGACAGAAAAAAAAAAATCAAATGTTATGAAATCTGGTAATGGACAGACGAAATATACAATCTGCACAATTACTGAGAATTGAGCTAATATGAGGAAAAGTTACTTCGCGTATTTCTGGCTCCAATTCGTGGTAATAATATAAACTTTACAATGAAACAGTTTGTTCATCAAAGTCTTGAGTAATAATGATATGCAAAGAAAAGGGAACGGCGAAGAAAGGTAGAGGTAAGGAATCTTGATTATACGGACTCCGTGTGTCAAAGGAAGTATAAAAGTTATTTTGTTTACTTTGAGAAAGAAGTAACCAATCATGTTCACTTTTCTCCGAAGTAGTTATTGACGCTTGTTTTATCTTATCTGATACATAATAGATAGTATATATTACGAAACGAGATCCCCACATCGGAGGACAGAACTGTTTCATTATAGCGGGATATAAATGAATGAACCACAAATGTCAATATATGTACGTAAGTGGTCAATGGTACAAATAAATTGCATTTAAATTTCAGTATTACCAGCTCCAACTCTTCCTGTTACTACAAAATTAAAAAGAGACTGCATAACTGTAATAGCGAACGTGGGGGCAACCTTGTATCCTTATCCTTAAAATGCAAATGCAAGTTTAAGAGTCCACGTATCCTTACGGTAAGAAGAGTTTCCTCCGTTCGTGCACGTGTAAAAGAGTATTCTGCATATGTCTTGTGTCTATGGCTCCAGGTGATGGAATAGGTGTGTATATAACTTGTACGACTTCAAGATAAATTCCACTCATGACCCTGATACATCCATTTTACTATTAAATGATGCAAAACAAGGCTACAAGAACTAAAGAATCCACTTTTCCAGGTCGCAAGTTTCCCAGTAAAGAGATCACATTCAAAAGGCATCATTTGTACCACATCGTTGGCAAGCTCTAAAAATTTCCAGAAATACCTCACAATTATCGTCTATTCAAATGCAACATAGAGGCCACCTTGTTCTTCTCTATTGTACAATAGGAACAAATTCTACACTAAAGGAAAATAAATTAAACCTAATTATTAATCAGCTAGTAGAAAAATAATGCGCGTTCTAACGTATTAAAGGTGAGATAAAGTAAATAATCCATTGTAAGCTAAACAAAACTGTTTACGTTTCACTCCACCACTTTTACGAGCCCAAGATAGATCTTGTTTTGTAGGGAACTTCTGGAAATGGTAAAAAGAAAAAATGTAAAATATTATTTTCTTTTAAATTTCTCCCAATTCTCAGTATACAAATATAGTAAAATTAATTTTAAAAAGGTATTCATACTGTAGGTGAGAATCTATAAAATATTAATAACGTGATAATTTAAAGATTTAAGTTTGTAAACACAAGTGTCCATGCTCTAAATTTCTTACGAAAAGGAAACAGTCTACCTGAATACGTTGTAAAAGGGAGCACCACTACAATTCACTACATACAATCTAGATTCCTCTCCTGGATAAAAGGTTCAAAGAGTAAAACTTTCCGAGAGGAGGTGGACGATTAAAGAACTTGAGCATGTGGCAAGAGTTCAGGTAGACTGTTGTTACATGACGCTGTAACATCACAGATGATGGATGGGCTTTGCATGTAAACGAAATATTAAATATGTATAGTTATGTTTGTTTAATATTCAAAGCATGTCATCTAGAGACCTCATAGATTCATGTTACATAACGCTGAACTACAACGTCTGCCTGAACTCCCGTCACACGCTCAAGTCTTTTTACCGTCCACTTCCTCCTTCCAATGGAGGTTTTAATGTAGTGTTCAGTTTTGGGCCTTCTATACACACGAGGAAGCTAGATTGGAGTGAGTGAAAATGTCCGAGACAACATTAAATATTTTATTTATTTCACTCATACAGTGTGCACTGTAAGGTCAGAAGAAAAAACATACCCAGGTATTCTGGTTTAACGACGGTCACCGATTTCAAATCAGTACTGAGGAGGCAAGCTATTTAGATTCCAGGTACCGGTCATCTAGACAGGTTTACAGGGATTTCCTCGGTTTCAATAGGCCAAAAGTAAGGCCCTGGCCCCTAACTTCTCCATTCTTTTCTTCGAAGAAGTTATCACCAAGAAAAGAATCTTTCAAGCTTGTGGAAGGGTTAGGCCATAAATGCTCATCCAGTATACTTATGTATACATAAGAAAGTTAATAAACTGAGTAACAACAGAAGAATATGTCGATAATAGAATTATGAACAAATTAGTTTTCTTATTGCAAACACACGAATGAAAACAAGATTTGCACTAAGTGTCAACAGAATAAAAAAAAAGAAAAAACATAGCAACTAGCTAAAAATAAAATATTTTTATTCTTCGTATAATTATCCTCAGGGAATGATAACTAACCTGTTAACATGCTCTCGTTGACAATACAGTTTCCAGCTATCAAAACAGCATCACAAACCATAATACAGCCTTGAGGAGGAAGAGAGATAACATCTCCAGGTACCAGACGAGAACTGTCCATTTCTTCAACAGCTGAAACAACAAAACAATGAGTAAATAATTATCTAAACGAAGACTTGAAATTCGCAGATGAAGAACCACTACTGTAAGCACAAGCTCGATATAACAGTGAACGTTTAGTAAGCGGACAAATGCTAGTTTCAGAAAAGTATTTCTAATTCGCTGTTAGCATCTGCACAGATTTTACTAAGCAGTGAGCATACTTAAATAAGTGTGACATGATTAGTCATCCAGTTACGTTCCTATCTTAATACACAGTTTATAAGGCACCCTGATATACTTTTCCTTATAACGGAGGTATGAAATCGGTTTTCGAAAGTAACGCAAGAAACTTTTGCACTGTGAGGTTTTCCTGGAATTCCACTATTAGTACATAAAACACAGCAAAGAATTACATTTAAAACCTATTTAAAATTATATACTTTTGAGTTATTAAACAAGACTTGAGAGCTATTTTCCCCTTCATGTTACACTCTGTACGGGTTATAAAACAAAATATGAGTTTTTGAAAATAATTCGAAACAAGTATTTTGTTTCTAGGGTACGGACCAAAAAGAAAATACGAAAGTTTTACTTCTTTCCTACATAAATTGTACTAAAAACTTTCAATAAATCTAAAAGTTACACGGGAGAACAAACATGTAGACGTACCCAATTACCCGCAAAATGTAATCTTTTTATTCTCCTTAGGCTAAAATACATAACCACATCATCATTCACTATATGAGCGTACGTTTTACAAACCCACTTATTCCAAATTTATAAAAATAGAATTTACGAATACGTAAAAGAAATAATACGTACCGCCATTTTTACGACACACATTCACGACGTTGGCATGTGACGACTCTACCATGTTCTTCAAAGCTACACTTTGCTGAAATTACAAAATAAATAAATAAAATTTAAAAAAATATATGTATTAAAGCACACGTAAGACTCTTTAGCACTATAATGATGTTCATACACCCACGCACCAACTTGTGTGCAAAAGTAATCATTTTACAAGGTTCTCACAAATGTTTTTATTGCAAGTATTAAAAAATATATATATAATTAACAATCTGTATTTAAAAATCGCTGCGTAGAAAGAGAGTCCAATTCAAATAATATTCTTACGTATTTTTGTCTCTAGTGTCCTTGAACCAACAACACCGTGTAATACTTCGTTTCATTTCCTTGGTGGTGACATCCTCGAGAAGATATAAACGTAACAGGAATCACCAAGGGTGCAATAATGAAATACAAAATGTGCTCAGTGTAGCGAAATAAGTACACTGGAAAGTGACCTCTTCTGGGTAAATTATTATTTGTGGTGCATTTATTCCCCCCACCCCCTAATTTAAAGCAGAGGAAACCTGAAGTATCTAACAAAGGAAACCAAGTTAAAGAAATAAAACGATGTGGTTCTTCATTAAAATAAAAACAAAAAAAATCTGTGCCACAATTAGTAACATAATGAAAAGTCACTTTCCAACCTAAACATATCAGGTTCACTAACAAATATCTTTTTCAATCTAACGTAAAATTTCGTGGGGAGGACCAAAGTACAATTTGGCAGTCCATACTCGCTAATACCAAATCCTACACCAATATGACGACTATAAACGCTACCGTACTAGTGTCACCGTATCATATATCGGCTTTATCCGGTGTGAAAGAAGGGTAAAAAAATGTGTAGGATTCATGAAGCGTTGGACTTCGTCTGAACTAACGACCAACTTTTCGGACGGTTTTATTAATCCTACGCTTCCGTTACCCCTCCTTCACATGAAATGAAGCTGATATATGAATCGGTGAAACTAGTACAGTAGTGTTAATAATCGTCATATTAGTATACGATTTGGTATTAGTGGGAATGAAATGCCAACTTGGAGGTAGGTTTCTCTCCCTTTCACTCTGTTGTACATAGTTTATATTTCTCTCCATTTGCCTTTGGCGATTCCTTTTTCATTTATGTCTTCTCTAGGATATCACTAGCAAAAAATTATGAAACGTCAAGTGTTATTACTTCAAGAAAAAAAGAAATATATAAGTACACAATTTGTAAATTTAAGAATCTAAAAGTAAGATGACTGACACAACAGATTTGAATTCCGAATAACAAGCACTGAACGCCAAATGGTCAATTTAGGTCCCTCATACGTATATTCAAAAGTATATTTTGTACACCGCATTCAATAACGGTTGGTTTCAATATTATTATTATTATTATTTTTAATTACTTGATTATATTTGATGTCTACGCATACTCAAATTTACGACAAAGTATGATAACTAAAGAATTATTTCAACATTGTAATGTTTGATTCTTTCTTTCCTCTCTTTCGAACTACCGGTACTGGAAAGATCTGTCCGTAAAGAAGAACAAAAGATGTATACCTCAATCTTCCATTTGTTATATTCCCCATATATATGCAACACCTGCATTAAAAATCACGTTGTTCCTGAAGCAGCTGAAGGCTGTCAGCACAACGATTACAGACAAATCGTCTAATTTGTTAATTTCGAAAAATAGTCAAAGGAATGTACTTATTTGTTGGCGTGAGTGATATCCTTTCAGTCAAGGGAAGCTTAATTTCGTGAAGATTACTTTACTTTCCATGCACACACACACAAAAAGAAGACCGTCTACTAGTAAAGTCTCGCAACCTATGGTCAACTGGGAAAACTCACGGAAAATTATAGAAATGTGCGCTACTCACGGCCTTGCACAGGTGCACGCACGATCGTGAAGGACTAGAAAGTGTGTGTTCTGAGAAGTCCTTGTCACACAAAGCTAAATGATTGGCTACCGTTGCGCTAGTGTCTGAGGGTGCGTCAGATAAGTAGCGAATTTAAGATGTCCCCATAAAAAAATCAAGTCAGAGGAAAAAAGAGATCAGGCGATCTCAAAGGCCGTAACTCCATACAAAATGATCCTTTCAGAGAACATACTTTTTTCAAGAATGCAATGGTTCTCCGTGAGTTTTCCACTGTGGCAGTGTCCTGCTGAAACCTGTTCGTCTGTGACGTGTGGTAAGAAATTCGTGTATCCGTCACTATTCACTGTTTCTTCAAAGAAAGGTAATGAAAATGAGCTCTCGAGACCATTGGCAACACTATGCACGACACGCATGGTCCTCTGACACTAATTCCTGCGCAACACAAACTTTCTTCCTGACAGCTGTGTGCACAAAGACTGCACCACTTTGCTGGGCAAGAATCCGCATGGAATCCTTGGAACTGAGAGCCTTTACTGTCTGAATATTTGTCATCTTCTTGCTTGTCAGCACTGTTGTTACACAACCTTTTCTACGTGAATCGATTACACTTCCTGCGACCTTAAATTTGTACTAGATGCGTTTGATACTCGGTTTCTGTGGAGCACGTGTCTCCCGAAACTTCCTTGCACATGCCTCCCGTGTTTCTCTATAACTGTGACTCTCGATGCAATGCTCGAGAATGAATATCCGTTAATTCAATGTGAAGACCATTGTACAACAGGTAACTATTCAGTCTGAAAAGCTACCTGCAAAGACACAAAACGGCCTGAGATGCCTGAAGGCCATAAACAAATTAAAATTCAAATACAGAAAAACACCACTATTTAGTTTCGGGATGGGTTGTATGACTTACTAAACACACTATATACATATTTATTATAAAACATGTTGTTTTGTTACCATGTCTAACGAATTTGAGTAACTTGCTGAAACTTAATAAGTACTAATATTGACTTTTTATTACAAGAACATTTGTTTAACTCTACAAATAATTATATTTACTAAAAACAAGTGTAATAATAATGGCTAACCTTCCTCGTCTCGTACAATGACACACCAATGGAAACCCCTGAGAGAAAGAAAACACATCCTGCATAGTAGTAATATTCATCCAAACACCACAGTACCACACTTCCTATTTGAAACATGTAGAACGGATGAAATACTTCTTCAATGAATAATTTGAAATATGATTTGACTTCGATATCGATCGCGTTTCTTCCGTGTAACTTTAACCTGAAAAAAGATATACATTAATTTCATCTAAAGAAAAATAAATCCAAATGATTTGAACAAATAAACAAGTAGGGTTCTGACTCATTTGATCAGAATGAATTGCTTGACTTTTTCAAGTTTTCAGTCGACACCTCTTATAGGTACATCTTATTACATACGAAATCTCTACTCTACGAACTGAAAGTTTAAAAGGATATGTTCAGAGAAGCACTAAATCCTAATTTCCACGTTTTTGGATACTTTGTATGGAATTACCTAACGTTTCCAGGATTTCTTATATATATGGTAAAAAAGGTAGGAAAAAAAAGAGGTACTTACATGTTAGAATACCAAGACAGGTGCACACGAACTTCACAAGGCGAGAAAATGGACAGAGCGAACAGGAGTGGGACTTGTGTTAAGGATACGCGATTTTGTCAACTGATTCTGGGTAACAGTGTGGCCAGGTTATGGAGGCTGGTAAATGACTAGATGGGTAGGAGAAAACACCAAAAGGAGAAGAAAGTGCGAAGGTTACTAGGAGTAGGTAAGGGTAGAGAAATAAGAGGGTAAAGAATCAGAGGGGGGAATAATAATAATAATAATAGAGATGAAGGGGAAAAGGACAATAAACAAACAATATTGAAAAATAGGATGAAAGTGCAACTAGGGACGGAACGGAGAAGAGAATGGAAGAAAACACTGCGCTGCAAGGAGTTACAGGCAGTTGAGGTCGGGTTCATGGTTGGCGAAAAGGATGGAGATGTACAGGGTAAGTCAAAATGATGTACCCGATTTCATAAATTTATTTTGTGAAATATAATGAACATATCTGAATGTAATACATGTGGTAAGAAGGGTAACTCTCAAAGTTTTTTTCAGTCACATCACCTCGCGTAACACGACACACATTAAGCCGATAGTCTATCTCCTGCCAAACCTTGTGTAGTGTGTCACGGTCAATCTCTGCAATGGCTGCTGTGATGCGGGCGCGAAGGTCACCCAATGTTGTTGGAAGTGGTGGTACGTAAACACGATCCTTTATGAAACCCCACAAAAAGAAATCACACGGGGTCAGATCGGGGGAACGAGGTGGCCAACGAATGAGAACTCGATCCTCCTGAGATGCACGGCCTATCCAGCGCTGTGGCAATGCCTCATTGAGATGATCCCGAACGCTGCCATGGTAATGCGGAGGGGCACCATCCAATTGAAGAATGAAATCTGCACTATCCTCTTCGAGCTGTGGAAGGAGCCATTGTTGCAGCATATCAAGAAAAACATGTCCTGTCACAGTAGGTTCAAGGAAGAAAAAGGGCCCATAAATCTTTTCAGGGGAAATGGCACAAAACACATTCACCTTGGGTGAATCGCGTTGGTGTTCCACAACTGCGTGGGGATTATCAGTTCCCCAGATCCTTACGTTGTGTCTATTCACATTCCCAGAAAGGTGAAACACCGCTTCATCACTGTAACGTAACCTTTCGGCGAACCCATCCTCTTCCATTAACGTCAGAAAATCAGCACAGAAAGACGCTCGAGCAGCATAATCAGTGTCTCTTAAGGCTTGTAGCAGTTGCAAGCGATAGGATTTCATTTGTAAACGTTTCCGCAGAATTCGCCATACAGTTTTCTGTGGCATTTCAAGTTCCCTCGCTGCCCGGTAGGTAGACTTCTGTGGACTCCGCACAAAACTGGCGCGAACACGTACCACTGTCTCTTCCTCAGCTGAAGGACGGCCAGTCGATTTTCGCTTACAGATGCAGCCCGTATCTCTGAATTTTTCATACCACGTACGAATGGTTTTTCCAGTAGGTGGGTCTCTGCCATACTTGGTACGGAAATGCCGTTGAACACTCATCACAGAGTTGTTTACATGGTAATCCAGCACACAGAACGATTTCTGCTCTCCAGTCAGCGCCATTTTCGTTAACTGCTTCCAGCGCCGCGTAGCGGTAGACAATGCAACCACGCGGGACATAAACTAAACTCAACTAAACTTTGAACTTTTGCCTTTCCTTGCGCGTAGCTCACATTAAGATATGTTCATTATATTTCACAAAATAA
>JAGDQP010024514.1:0-27881 GCA_022664845.1 Lepisma saccharinum | reverse complement strand
ATTATTTTATTTAGTTGCTTTTCGCTTTCCACAGATTTCTTTACTTGGTTCTTTCTTTCAATAGGTTACTTCACTTCAGTATTATTGACTTCTTCAAACTTCTCTTCCAGTTTCTCCACTTCCTTATTATTGACTTTTTCAGACTTCACTTCCAGTCTCTTCAATTCATTATTACTGACTTCTTCAGACTTCCCTTTCTTTTCAGGTTCATTTGAATTCACCACAACTTCGGTCTTATAAATAGCTGTATTATTTTCAGTCTTAACTTCATCTTCTTTCACAGACTTTTCGGACATGCTTACAACTGACGCCTCATCAGCACTAACTACGACCCTCTCAGTCTCTTTAGAAACCTGATTCTTCCAGCAACTGTATTCAAGGAACGTAATTTATACCAAAGAATTTCATATTTGTGTTCTAAGACTTGTATACGTCTTGTTAAACATGCTACTTCCTCCATATTTGACACTTCCAAGTGACTACTCTGTCCGGATAACTCATGAGATTCATCAACCGACACTTGTACTGATTATAATACTGACTTTTCTTGTCTACATAACTGCTTATGCCAACCTGGCGAAAAATATTGAGCCCTTCTATACCTATAAGTACATATTCCACATCTTCCAGAATTACTACAAACTTAATTTTATATTTAACCTGTTGAAAACTTATCATAATATGTTCTATTCCTAATACCTTTACCAAAGTACCATTTAGCAGTTGTAATGCATTTATCCTTCCTGGCCCACTCATTGTAAATTTATGTCTAGGTACGAAACCTTGTGAATGATGTTATTCCTTGATCCTGTATCTATCATTCCCGTGCACAAAACATCCTCACCGGACAAAGGCATTGTTGACATCGTATACGTTGAATCACCTTCAACCTTCATGTCTAATGTGGCGGTTAACAACAAATCATCTACCATCAAATTATTTATTCCTACAGCAATATGATTCCTTTCTTCCTGATTCACTTCCGATATTTCTTGTATCTTTTGCTTTATTTACTCTACCAGCGGACTGACAAACCCCGGCTCTACGATAATGTTCAATTTGTCCGCACTGCAGACACCTTG
The DNA here is from genome assembly GCA_022664845.1 of Lepisma saccharinum. Classification (NCBI taxonomy): domain Eukaryota; kingdom Metazoa; phylum Arthropoda; class Insecta; order Zygentoma; family Lepismatidae; genus Lepisma; species Lepisma saccharinum. The sequence goes on along the minus strand of JAGDQP010024514.1, from coordinate 26,799 downwards.
CATTAAAAGCTGGACATTTCCTCAATTCATGCGTACCCAAGCATTGCCAGCATCATTGTCGTGACTCTTCCGCAATAGCACGAACTTGTTGAGAAGATCTAAAACTTTGATATTTCGGACGTTGAACTTGTTGAATTCGTTCCAACTGATTCAGTTTAGAAGTCAAGGATAAATCGTCTCTTTCTGCTTGTTAGATGCTCACTGCTATTTCTATTGATTTGTCCAACGTCAACGCTAGTTCCGATAACAACCTTCGTCTAATATTTTCGTTCATTACACCGAAAACCAATTGATCACGAATCATCATATCCGCGAAAGATCCATACTGGCAATCAGTGATTCTGCGTTTCATGTCAAGCACATATTCTTTCATGGTCTGGAAAGGTTTTTGGCAACAGTGATGAAAGTCAAATCGTGCCACATTTTCATTTACGTGTTTACCATGTATTTGTACCAACAACTCTTGCAACTGAGCATAATTCTTGTACTTCACTGAAGCAGGAGCACATGCTAGATGTAATGCTTCGTAAACCTGTGGACAACTTACCGATATCAATGTGCATGCTTGTTTCAAATCACTGATACTATACGCCTCACAAAACAATTCAAACCTGTCTAAATTCAGAGTAATGTCTCCTTGACCTACATCAAATTGTTCAAAACTTGATATTCCAGATGCCATCTCCCTGAATCCTATACCGTCTACACCACTAAAAATGCAGGGTTATCATCCGATAGCCTGCCATATAGTTATAACTATATACATAAACTATTCCAACATTAAGACCCGTAGATCCTTTTCAGAGATGATAATCCAAAAACCAATTCACATCATCAGATCTTACACATGATAAGACCTCAAGCACACATTCACTATGTAGATATAACACTATGTCAAGACAAACATAGATATTCATAAATCTGAAATGCGTGATTCATCACATTACAAACAATCAATATTATAAAACGTTCAATCACAATTCAAACAATCAACTGATTTAAAAGTCAAAACAACAATCAGCTTTTTCAAAATCTTTTAAAATATAAAACCATTATTCATTTAACAATAGATCCAAATATTCGATATTGTCATGACCCCCAATTCGTGCAACCTTGCAGACTGAAAGTCTTTGTTTCTGCGGAGAAGACGAAGCTTTATTGTGATCTTTTGCGCTGGCCATTGACAACAGAAGAAACTGAAAACGATGATGAGTAATACTGCATTCAGATATTCATTTTGTTCAACATTTAGGCCATGCCATGCGACTTCTGAACTCTGTTATTTTTAGCAGAGATTAATAATTTAATTTGCCACAAACGACATGTGTCTTGCTAGATATTAACTATTATGTACTTAAAACCTAATATTGTAACAAGTAACTTGCGTATTTCAGTGATAATCCCTTCATGTGTTTACATAATTTGTGTCTGTTTTGTTGAGAAAGCATCAGTTTGCAAATTTTACAACATACACCATGCATGCAAAGGTAATGATTATGTTAAAATGCATCCTGAAAGATGACGACTCAGCAGCCCAAAACACTGTCGGCTTTGAAATCTCTGCTTTCATTGAGACAGTGTTTTGCTGTTTTCCAAAACTTTATATTCAGTGACTCATGCCCTTTAAGAAAAGCAATTAAATTAATGGTTTCGCACTACAGTACCCCAGTCAAGACAGGGGGGAACATTAACACAAAAGTGGCAATTCGTAGTAGGGAAACTTGCATTCTTTAAACATCTCAATGAATACACGCACTTGATACATGCAGGCCGACATTCACAGACCTTAGTAGCCAGAGATCTGTACTTTTTAGCTTGGATGTTTCATGTTTCTCTCTCCTTCACTTTTATTTTCCAGTCAATTACTTTTATTGTTCAGTCAATCTTCTTAAATATATATTACGTCAGGGATTCCCAAGCATTTGGAAGTTACGGAACCTCTGTAGTCGACAATTTGTTCATGTCCCATTGGTTTGACCTGCTACACATCATGTAATAAAACTAAGCATCATAGCACAATGATTATCAACCAGTGCTTGTGAATTATCTTACCCACACATTTTGTAAATACTGTATTTGCAAATAATTTGACTGTTATTTGCTTGAAAACTACTAAATACATCTTAAATCTAATTTCATCATTATATTTGTGAGACTCTATGGTAGATTTCAAGATGGCGCACATGCCTCTATTATTGTACGAAATTTTGCCCATATCTCACCCAACATCACGAAATGGCTACTGTTTTGATAACCATCGTAGTTTGATTACTAACATGATATTTTTTTATTTTAGTATTTGCATCAACTATGTATTTAATGGCCAAGTGCTAAAATCATCATCTTTATAGGTAAAGGTATACAGTAATGACACACTTAACGCTTGGCCGATATTTGTAAATTACATTTTAAATGAAAGTCTCCGAAACCAGGTCAATACTATCCTGCTTCTCCTATTTTAGTCATTGTTGTCCTATGTAAATATACTCATTAAAGACGCCAATAGTTTCTATGCGAATCGTAACTTCTTTCTTCTCAGCCTGTTGGATACATGTTACTTTTGCTCCAGATAAATTCACTTTCTAAATTTGAATAATAATATTGTAAATTAAAGTATATTATTGTTAGTCCTTAATCATGCTAATTTTGATACTTTGTTTACTTCAGTCATCTATTCTGTTTTTATAGTTTCAGGTGAAGCAGAGAGAATTATGCTATCAGTGAATCGTGGCAGATTAAGATATTCACCATTAATTTTATTCCAAGCTCATTCAAGTATAAGTATTTGAACATTTCCTCCAAAAACATAGAAAGAAGTTTTGGGGAGATTGATATTCTCCTTCTTTATTCCTTCCTCCACCTTGAACCTTTCACTTCCTTTGGTGTAAGATACTTTTAGACATTGCATTCGAGTATAAGTTTTGCATTAATTTAATGTATCCACTTTTGATAATAAAGTGGTTTAAGAAGGACTATCAAATGGACTAAATCGAAGGCTTTTTTGTCAAAAATCTATGAAGTCCAGTTCTAATGAAATATAATCTTCATTATTTCTTTCCGTAACATCATTGGTAACTTGTGTTGGTTACTTTTTAATAAATAAACTGTGAAATACAAATTATTAATTCTCATGAGAAAATGCAAATCTTGGTCAATGCGATCTAGAATATTTTTTAAAACATTATATACAGAATTGACAATCAACTAATTTGTCCATGGTTCATTTTTGTCCCATTTCTTTAAATGGGAACCTATTAAAAGGAGCACTCTTCCAATTGGAACACTCCATGATCATGAATGTGACATTTCAACGACATTTTTATATTTGAAGATTAAATAGCACTGACAATAAAATATATCTTTTATATGTTAGGCTCCGAAAAGTATATCGTTAGTACTGCGAGTAACCAATGATCTATTATTAATTTTTGGTTAAGTTTTGAAAATATTAATCCCTAGATATCCACCATTATCGGGACATAAAAGTCTCATTCGTGACAAAAATCTAAAATTTAATATTTTCAAATTTGAACAAACAAAAACACAATAATAAGAATCATTATCTGCTAACAATACTAACAGTAACTTCTGTATATTCCAAGAAACTGAATCATTGCTTAGCAATCTCTGGGTTTTCAGTCTCTTTTTCCCTTGATTTTCAAAATCCAAATTTGGAGTAATTTTCTGATAAGCTTTTTCCTCCAAAGTTGTGTGTTTTCCTTTGAATTAACATGCGACTACCCTACAATCACTTTCACAATTTTGAAACTGTTCAGAACAGACAGACGTTAAGCGATTTCCGAAGTATTCGAAAGCAGATTAAGTAAATTGTTTCAAATTTCTGTCGAACGTTAAAATGTACAGTACCTTTGAGGTTTGTTCCTGTGAAATTGATTCGACAATAACAGTCTGCGGGCTTATGAAATTAGCATTAGTATCTATTCACTCTTGTTTCTTTGGCCAAATTCAGGCTTCCACTTCTGTTCACAGCTCTGTTTAATTTTTACAATTAACTCGGTAGTTGGAAGAAGTAAATAAACGCCAAAACGGTAGAAAATAATTGTTTAGTGCCAAAATCTCTCAATGAATAGATTCACATTGTCAAAGATAAGAAAGACATTTTGTACTGTAGAAGCAATTTCTTACTTCGAATTGGTATTGTGTGTCTATTCAATAGACAACTTTAACATAAAACACAACTTTCTCATTTTTGGCGTTTATTTCCTTCTTTCAAATACCGATACAATTGCACTGAAACCTCTCATTATTATTTTGTAATACGATTAACTGCTAACCAAAATATTATGTATTTTATTGTTCGGAGCTTCTAATTTTCTTTTCCTAATGATGTAGAGTGTGCGTTCTGACTGTTCTTTATTCTTCCTTTGCACTGTTCTGACTGTTCTTCCTTCCCAAATTGCATGATATCACTCACCTATTACCATAATATTTTCCAGTGAGAGCAACGCGTTTTAGGCGTATTGAATGCCTCCTAATGTAGTATAAAATGCGCTGGTTCAAGTGTAAATGTCCTCAACTCTACTGTGCGGAGGGCATTGGACGAATGTATAGTCACTGCTTCTACTCTTGAGTCTTCTTTAAAATGTTTTAATATACTGTATCCAAGCAGGCAGCGATCTCAATCTATTATCTATTCGTGAGTAAAAATCTTCAGTTATATTTTCACATCATATTCTTTGGTGACCTATTTCTCAACAATGTGTACCATCTCGTAAACGCTGACCTTTATGTTACGTTATGATTTGTCAGTGCTAATTACACTTCAAACTAAAATCTTGATACTGTTTCTATTACTTGAAATATCTTGAAAGCGTGAAAACTGGAGAGAGCACGAGGAGGCCAATTAATGAGTGAAAACAAGAATATTAGCTACAGTTGTATTATTTTCTTTCCCTCTCTTCCGGGTTGTAGAGTTGAGCCTTTAAACTGAAATCACATTTTTATCCTATTTTTCATGACATTCGTTATGAATAGTTCCAATTTCATTTATTTACTCATTTCTTCCTTTAGGTGTATTTTATTTATATTTATACTAACAATAAATAAGAGCACACAGGAAAGAAAACTAAAATCTGTCTGCAGGGTTCAACTCCACATTAAGTGTCGAGGTATGCATTGGATAAACAGAATATCTATATATTCGATCCAAAAAGTACAATATGAAACACACAAAACACATGCAAAATAATTCTTGGAACTAAGTTCATCATTACAATTACAATTCTTTCCTCATTTACAATTTATTAAAGATTAGACTTCTTATCTTTCATAAAATCTTTAAGTAGTTCCTCTACTATATCTGGTATTGTTTTTACTTACCACCACTGATGAAAACAATAATTTTATTTCATACTGTTCATGTAAAGCAGTATGTTGTGAAGTCATGGAACGATGTTCAGATAACGAAACACAAAAGACGAAACACAATTCAATGGAGTTTAAGTATCATTAAACGATTCCAAATAATCAAAAAAACTCCATTTTCCCCTCACCATATAACGAAATATATTTAATCAAATCGAAATCTGAAGCTTCATCAATTATTTGTCTTTACAAGTCTTAGAAAATTGTTTGTTGAAGACAGAGAGAGTGAGGAGTTGAGAGAGAGATAGTGAGGGGTTGAGAGAGAGAGACAGAACAAAGAAGATAAAGAATGAGGGTGTGTGGGTGTGGGTGTGAGAGGGAGAGAGAGAGAGAGAGAGAGAGAGAGAATTTTAAATAACTGGTAATACCTTTCATTGGCGAGACATTGTTCTGACTTGAGCCTATAGAACAGAACACTTTTTTAACCTGTGACCCCATATGTTGAAGGCAGTTCAAATGTGTCCTTCTTCTCTTCCAGTTATGGATATAATCAACATTAAGTTCCACAGTAACTTTTGCATACACATGTTATTTTTCTTAAGTAGTACCCATTCAATTAAACCAGATCCACATCGCAAGGAAATTATGAAAGCACGTACACAAAGTCCGGGCACGTAACAAACCAAACCAGAATAAAGATTTGGTTATCTCAGTTGGCTATCTCAGTTATTATATCACAAGCTATTGAAAAATTGTCTCTCTGAGAAGAACAAACCACATTTGTCCGTTTCTTATTATTCTTTCATCCCACACATGAATACAGACTTAAGAGTATATAAATTCCAGACACTGAATTCTATGCACTTCTTACATATGGGAGTATTGCTCGAGAAAATATTAATTTCTACTCTGAAACTGCGAGACTAAAGTCCTTTAAATCTGGACTTTATATCTGTCTTATTGTCAATTCTACAGTCCTAACAGTCAGAATATACATTCTTTCTCAACATATCGTTGGGAAAGTGTTTGGGAAAATAGTTTTTTCTAGAAATGATAGATCAATTACTCTTAATTAACACAAATTCCAGTATGAAACAAACTAAGCTTAATAACAATCCACAAATTAGGATGAAGAAAATGGGTTGAAGAGAAACTAAAGAAAAGGGTTTAGTAGGACAAATCTTTGCCGAAGCAAGGAAATTTCCTTTTTGTAATTGAAACTCAAACATTACATCATTTTTCCATTTGAGTTGTAATCCATACTCAAAAGTTCTAGCTATGAAAGGATTAAGTTCAGAAATTAATGGTGAATATTTCTGACAAAAGAATGAAACGTAATGAACAAGCATTGGTTGTTCTACAATATGCACTAATGAATGTAAATTGAATTCAACAATCATATGCTGTAGAAAAATGAGTGGTTCAAAAAGAGTGACGTTTCTCTTGTACGCTACATGCTGCAAAGTATCTTTCACGCCCTGTTCTATTCTATACCTCTCTTTCATTCTTGCGATTGCAGGATTTGTTGAGTATTTAAAAACGTGACGATGTGAGAAAAAGCTTCGAACTGGCAAATTGCTATTTGCCACATCTTCCAGTGTAGTCATTTCTGTATAGCGCAATGGAACTGTCAGTATTTTAGCAATATGGCTCTGGCATATACAACAAATAATTAAACTAAATACTGTAATGTTTAGAAACAACACTCTGAATGACGTATTCTGAGGATGACTGACGGAAACTTGTAAGAGCACAGAAAATACATATATAAAAGGATTATTTTGTTTCATGGAACTCTCTTTACGGTTGGTAAGTTTATCAAAAAGCCAGAACAGAAATACAACGAAAATAACTATCAAAATAATTACGATCCATACATTTCTTTCAAATGCTTGAAAAAGTCCGATTACAAAGGGAATTTCTGCAGCACTGGGTACAACTAAGGAGATGGGAAAGGACACAACAGTTTCAACCCAATCTGCAATTCCAATATTGTCTAAATAAAGTTCAATTGGATTGAGCAATATATCTGCCTCTCGCTTAACAAGTTTAGACAAAGCAATGTTCCACGATGTATTCATATTTCTCGGGTATGTCCAATCTGAATATCTTATATTCAATAGTTTGTACTCAGCAAATAACTGGATGCATTTAGTGTTTATACCTCCGACAATTACTGGCTCTTTGTTTAAAGGCGGATTGAATAATGGTTTTGGCTTTTCCGAAATAACAAACGGAAACATGTGTATGCTATACGCCACTATATTATTGCCATAAAATGCTGTAATATTATTCGAGAATGGTACTTCTATATCTGTTGCGCCTTCATGAGTATTGCAAGTTTTAGTTTCCATCGAATTTCTATTATGGTAATAACTATAAGTGAAACTTAATACATCTGTATTATAACCATTGTCGCCTACATTAGATGATTCTTCTCTGGCTATTATGATGGCGTTCAAAATTTGGTTGGACAAAGATTCTTGAAGAATGGTATGCTGTTCGAACTTCGATAATGATTCTTCAGATATAACAAGGAAAGCTTTGCATCGGGGATTCCAAAATGGCAGATTCCTCATCGTTTCTAAAATTGATGTAAAATATCCTTCGCCATTGAAAAAGACCACAAAAATTTCAAACTTGAGATAGCGAAGTCGACTGTCAAATATGCTTATGTGACGTATCGGATATTTTCCTTTCCTTAGAAGAATAGTTGGTTGTTGCTGAATGAATCTATTAATCACTGCATCCAAATCCTGTGAGATTGTTTCTTCACTGTAAACTACAATACCAGCTCTTAGTGAACCAATGTCATGCACCAAATCCAAACAACGCAATAATGAACTTACTTTGTGTGTTAGGTTGCCAGAAAGTGATATTAAGTCTGATGCCTTCGTCCTTAATACAAATAAAATCAAACATAGAATTGACAACAGTTCAAAAATTTTCTTCATTTTATGAAGGTATAATCTGCAACGAAAGAAAATGTGTATATTAACAAGAAATCAATACAATTTACATGTTCTAGTGAAAATTATATTCTATGATTCTTGTAAATATGATAGCAGCAGTCTCATACCAATGCTAAATTTGCATGGATTAGTACCAAGGAATGAGGAGTCCGCTTCGAACTCCAAACCTCTAATCATTGTACTTAGCCTTACAACAAACACATTAGGTAAGATATGCTTAATAGAATGTCTTCCCTGCATATTATGCAAGGATATAGGATATAAATACGTATTTTAGGTTAGCTTTCAGTGGCGTAGCCAGAGAGGGGGTTTGGGGGGGGCGCACCCTCTCAGTGGAAATTGCTTGATTTTTTTTAGCATTATTTGAAGAATTTATCCAGAAAACGTTTCAATTTATTTCCAAATCGACCTAATTTATTTACAGTGGCAAATCCAGAGAGGGATAATGTTAGGCACGCGCCCCCTCTACAGAAAATGCTTGATAGGATTATTTCAAAAATTTTTTATAACAAACATTTTTGATTTTTTCCAAACCAACATATTTTATCTACAAAGATTAATTTTGGGAGATAACGGTGTCAAAGTTCATGACAAAAATAAACAATATGAGGTCAAAGATGGTAAATTCATATTAAGCATTTACGTTACGGGAAAACATCCCTGGTCTATAGCACCTAAGCCCGACTCAAGAAAATCCAGAATCCACTACTGTTCTCTTTTGTATAATGACTGTCGATAAAAATATAACTCCAATATACATCACATAAATGTAGAATTTGTTCTATAATAGGTCTCCTTAAATACACTAAATTAGTTGTTATTTACAAACTTATAGTTTTTAGCTTCAGGAAATTTAATACATTTTTCTTTGCAAACAACACTGGGACATTTCCTAATGGTGTACTTATACACAATTGTTCATTTAGGTTTTTGTGTCGGATAAGGGATACATACAGTGAATTCCAGTCTCGACCTGATTCAGTTTTAACATATTTGGCATTGCTTTCTACAAATATCATTTTGTGTTCTTGAGCATCCTCAAAATGAATTGCTCCAGGTTGAGAAGCACAAGCAACCAAGGGGGAAATCAATATGTCAAAAAATCTCAAAATGATAAACAAAATCCGTGCTCCAGTCAGCAGTAGTGCCTTTCCTATATCCAGTGAAGAGTCGATGCCACCACCTAAGGAAGAAATAGATAAGGAAGAAGAAGCAAAAAAATTCACCATCAGGAATGCAGTTTGAAACAAAACCTCAATTAACCAAACAAAATCCTACCCCCTTACATTCAATCCCATCGCAATTACCTAACAATAACTCAAAAAGCATGCATATTATCATCCTTCAGAATTTACATAACAAATTCCTATGGAACCTCAAAGTCCTCCTTGATTTTCTGACAAGCAAAATGAAAGGTGTTAAATTTATAACTGCTCCAGGCGAGGACAATACAAGCGTTAGAATTTTTCTCCGTAATCATAAAATATTTTACAACAATTCTTTAAAGATTTTAAGAATAATGATTTCGGCCCGACTGCTTGTATTGGATTCTCTTCGTGTACAACTGATGATGTATTTATATCAACTTTCAACGATTCACTAGATTTGATTTCTCAAACCGATGTTGAAACAAAGAATGTGGGAGTTACAATTGATGTGCCAGTTATAGCGGATTCACACATTTCTTAACAGCACGAAATGAACCGAATAATGAAAAAGTATAAATAGAAGAGACCTAGATGACAATCATACTCACTAATCTTAAAAGAAGAATTACTAGATCCTTTTCCATTTGTCAGAATTCAGATTCAGGATAAATATCAAAGAAACAAAATACGGTCATTCAGCAAAAATACGTACTTTTGAAGAAAAAAATGAACAGAGCTCAACTAGCTACTTCTAATACCATTTCTACTTGCGTCATTACTAATATTCCTATCAATACAAAAACTGAAGATATAGAATCCTACTTGACAAACCACAATATCCCAATTATTAATGCAGTTAGAATTACGAATGGCAAGGGCCCACAACCATTGGTCCGTGTATTTAAGAAGAACCCACTTTAGTAAGTCATTTAAGAACAAACGGCATATCGATAGGTTATCACAGATATAAAGTTGAAAAATCTAGAACGTTGCCTAGGTCCCTCCCATGCTGAAATTGCATGAAGTATCATGTAGAAGAGATATACAACGAGAAATCCAATGGCTTTAAATGTGGAGAGTCGCACATAAATAGAACAAATCAATGCGCCTCGTGCAGGAAGACAGGACACAGGACTGCAGCTTTAAATTGTCCTCTTAAACCACGGAAAGGACACTCTATTCCATCCAGGAAGATATAGAGCTCCAATAAGAAAAATAAAAAAATTACACATATACCAGATAACAAAAAAAAATCTTCAAATAATGTACAATCTCGTCCACAAGAGAAGATGACAATATATCATGATACTGTTCAGGAACTCACTTCTGCATTGGTAAAGTGGATGTCAATAGTCCTCACACTTGCTCTACTATCAAACAACTCCTCCAAACCACAAACTGCCATTCATATGGCCTCAGAAGTGTTATGCAAAACCCACTAGAATCAATAGATGGACACATCCACGTAGGATAAGAAAGTTTTTGAATAAAACTCGAAACAAGAAAGCACAAATCTTCAAATAACAACACAGAAAAAAAACATATAAATTACAAACAGCTCAAATTATATTGTCAGCGAACGATCAAACTAACAATCCTAAGATAACTTAACTACAAATCCAAATTATTTTCATTATTTCAAACGTTTTTCCACGGATGAGATGCAGCGGGAATGTCGAACTAATCATTGAAAGATTCACATTAATCTTCGGGAAGGCTTGCATCGTGGATCTGTAGCAAGAAGATTCAGCATAATTTACACCAATAACCCATTCCGCTATGTTAAACTTCCTTATTTCCAGCTCAGTATGATGGCATTCTGCCTCATATATGGTACTCCAATTTAAATTTAGGTCACAATCAATATCACTTTACGACTAATTGTATTCAAACATAAATTTTAGATAACAATTAAAGATACTAACTAAGAAACATCTCAAATAGATATCCTAGGGATTATATTTTACTTATCAAATAATACAAAAAGCCAAAAAGAAAGAGAATATTAAGAGATCACCATAACTGGAAAGAGATAAATATGTCCTTCGATTACATCTGTACAAATCGTGTTGACTGCTATTTTCTTCAGAAAAGGGTATTATACTTACTTACTTGTTTAATTACTTGTTGATGTAAGTGTGACTATATCCTATCTGATTCCACCTCCAATTGGATACTTCTTTAATGGTAACTGGGAAATAGTAACAACCAATAGAAATACGTCTCTAGTGGACAATTGTTTCCATTGTTCATTTTCCCTCGCTGTTATAAAGCGTGAACAAAGAGTTGCGTGAGTTTTCTTACCGCCAAGCTGTAATTCGTCAACCGTATATTATACCTACACAAAAGAAATATAATAACAGATTAAAGAAATATGATACCAATTCAAAGCGAATAAATCAATATCTATAGTATATAATGTTATCGAATAAACATAATATTAGCTTATATTCAATATTTTTATTTGGTAGTAGAAAAGTAGAACTAATTAAAGATTTAATTATTACAGATTCATTAAATAAGGTATGTTTTGAACCAACTCTTTCTATGGTACACGCATATACAAAACTTCAATGTATTTGACTTAGGCAAAGTAAAAAAAGGTTGAAATAAGTAAGTTTCTATGTCCCTTCATTGGTGGTTAGTACGAGGCTAGTCAAGGCATAGGAAAATTCTTGAAACTTATGTACAGATATATCTACATACCCAATTTGTACAGAATCTAATAATTCTATCGCTTCTGTAGCGGGATGATATGTACGAGGGTGGACTGAAAAGTTTTCCCTTTTGATTAATATCTTGGGTTATAGTGAACATAATTTAGTGAAATAATAAACAATGTGTACCTTGACATCTTGACTTTAGTTCTGGAACATCACTTCTCCACATAGTCACCATCTATTTCCATGCACGTCGGTTTTATTTTATATTCTGTAATCGGAAGGGTGTGTGGGTGTCTGCTTTGGTTTCAATATTGTTTTGTCTTGCAGCATTATCGGAGGGTTGGAGTGGGCTGATCCATTGTTGCAATACACACGACTGTCCGAAAACCACAGACTACCTTGCTCAGTTTAGTTAGCAAGTGCGGTTGGAGAGAGATGTCGCGTGTTTCGTCGTGTTGCTGACGTGCTGTGAGTGTGTGTTATTTTAACCTTGCATGTAGTCCAGGAAATAAAGAATAGGAAGAAAAAAAGAAAGAACAAATGTCGGGAATAATTAGGAGAAACCTGAATTTTTGCCAGGTGTGAGATCATTACTAGAGGTGCATTTTCTCAAGAGTGCAATTTCCAAAGCCTTCACGAATTGTTTATAATCCCTAACTTCATGTGTAAAGGCGGAAGTAAGCCACTAGAAGGTACACGGAGAACATTTTTCTCACCAGGGACGAATGTAATTCCTTGCAATAGGAATTTGGGTTAATTGAAAGGCTATTAACTAAGACAGACAAAGTGCATGTGCCAAAGTTACCCTAGAATACTTTATGCATTATCTTAATCAGTGGAAAGTAGAGAGAACGCATACAAAGCGGCTTCAGCGTAGCGTGCCACGTTCTGTAGCCTCGTGTCAGAAGAATATTTCGCCAATCATAAGCATCAGATTCTCCTGTTAGTTATTAAAAAGTCGTATAAATGCTATCTCTCTAATGTTATTAGATGTAATAAGTCTAAAGTTTCAAATGGTTTCGTCTATGATATTTGAATATAAGCATCATTATCTCGATTTTAACTTATAGATTAAGAACATGCTTTTAAGTTATAGAATTTTCTATGGCAAGAAGGCAAATATAATCGACGAAGCTTAATCATTCTACTGGATTAAGTATTTCGACTCCAGAGACCAAAAGATACAATAATATTCTTGAACAAAAAAGTTCGAAGTAATATTTTATATATCGATATATAAAACCCGAAATATATGTGACATTAAATTGTCGTATTTTGTGTATCCACGGTTTCCTTGTACAAAATATAACAGCTTTGTGTCATATATTTCGGGCTAGATACTAAAGATAATCTCCAACATTTTTTCTGTTCGTCAATGTCACTTTTGTCCCCTGAGTTCCGGACGTCTCATATTTGCATTATACGCTAGGACAGATAGTGTATTTTAAAGTCAAATTGGAAGAGGTTTGTGATGTCCAAATCCTATTGAATTGTGTTTATTCCTTTTCGTCTGCCTGTGTACACATAATTCCGTGACTTTCCAACTTACCGCGTTACATGCGCAGTGTACTACTAAATATTGCTTTCAACAGTACAGGTAAGTATAATCAATATCGGACATAGTACAGTACCAGCATTTTAAAGTGCACTTGAGAAATTATGGAAGAATAATTATATGGAACTTAATGATTTTATGAAATGTATCACACTTAGTTCTCTGTTATTACTAGGATGTATAGAAGAACTGGTATTACTGAACAACTACTGTGGTGACCGATAATTTGCATGCTCAAAGATAATGTTAAGTTCGGGTCTATTTAGTGACAAATGTTAAGTTAAGAACTTTCAGATTTATTTGTGTTCTTGCGAATGTCTACTAAATTAAACCCCATTTGTATTTCACACATTGAAAGTATGCATTAACCATACAACAACTAACCAACAATAATATATATGATTTAATCGAAAACATAATTAATATTTTAATTCTGCACATCAAACGAGATAGTGTTGTTATACCATCTTACAACAAATGTTAGCGACTTCTTCAGGATTTTCCTTAGTAGAAACACATTACACACATCGTATTTCATATTAACGTTACATCCATAATATAGTTTCCATTTACGAATCTATACATCTTTATGATCATTACAGATCAAGAAACTATCATGATTCGATTAGATGTGTGTTCATATCAAATTATTTCTGCCCATATATATATATATACTAGCGTCTAAGGGAAGCCTAGTTTCCGAAGCTCCACTCACTGTCGCGCTCGCGCAGAGCTCTTTTCCAACTGCCTCAACTACTCGTACCGCTGAAAAGAATCCACCTCGCAACTGGCATTTTGACCTGGTGATCTACCTGTTGGAAAGCTGATCGACAGGTCCCGGGATCGAACCCTGGCGTCGTTACTTTTACATATTTTTTTTCAAGAAAATTAACTTTTTTTCTTTTTTATGTATATACGCATCAGGAAATTTAATAAAAGTCTTGACCAAGGGCACTTGGATGTTAGGTAAGTCAGTTTTTTTTAATTATTGTACACGCGACTGCACAGAGACAGTGTTTCATCGTGCGCTCGCCCTAGACACAAGTATATATATTTGCTTACATCTATCAAATAATTTCAGGCCGGAGAGTGGCTACAACTTCCTATCAACATGAGGGTACTCTATATTTAATTGATTGTGATTACAATGATAAAGTTAATACAGGGTATTATCCTGAATGTTTTGTGTCTCCTATAATTGTTCTATTCATGTGGTTTGACATGAACTTTACGTATTGAATATGCCGGGATGCGTTTATCAAGATAACTCAATCTCGTATTTCCAGTACATACTCACCTGTTTTTGGCTGTTAATATAGAGTTGTACACCGTAGAAAGCTCCTTCCTGTGTTCGCATCTTCATTGTAAATAGAAGATAAACAAAATACACATATATCAATAAGTAAATACTTAAATAAAGTACTTTTTTAAATGATAAGAATTACAAACGAAGAAATAGTATGTATTTAAGTGTTCACCTTCTAGAAAACTGGAACTGTCCATAATGAATGTCATGTAGAGTAAAATATGTCTTTAGTTTAAAGGCCAAACTTGTGACGTCACTTACTCTTGGTTTAAGCTTCACACTTGAGTTGGTAATAACACGCTCTAACCTAGGTGCAATTGAATGATGGTGTATTAAAAATATTGCATTAATATTTAAAAATGTTTGATTGATTTTAAGAACTTTATTTTTCACGCAGAAGAGTATGCGATGTGTGAAGTTGTCGGGTTTGAGGTTCGTAATTCTTGAGCAAAATGTTATATACAAGCATCACATAAAATGTAATATATGTGTGTATGCAAGAACATTTCTGAGTTAACGAACACTATTTATCATCATCTATTGCGGATTTATTTGTTGTAATCCATGTATTTGCAATTTGTAATGTGTGTTGTCTTATCCAGCAATTTACTTACCATTTTAAGACATCACCAAAAATTCTTGTTATCAAGAATATGGACGTAGAGGATAACAGAATTTTAGTGTGAAGCATATTGTCTATTAGCAATAACCTCATCATCTATTCCTTGGAATAATTGATCATTTATTAACCAATTACCTGGTATAAAAGTCTCCTTAAGTAGGCCTCTCTGGTAACACCTAAAGAAAATACTTAACCTCGAGGTTACAAATAAAGGGTGTTCCTGAAGTTTAAATTCAAAGGAGAACATTTGAAATATTTGGAAAATTTAAATAAAGCTTTTATTTCTTAAAAATTCTTTCTTTTCGTGAATATTAGAAAATCATAAAACATGACAATTACTTTCCTGGGTAATATTTATAAACCAAGGAGAAAAAACAATTTTTGTGAAGGAACAATTCATTCATTAACAAAATAACCTGATTCACCTCTTTTCTGAAGAAAGAAGAGTATTTGATTATACAAAACAAGGAAAATTTAACTATAACCAAAACAAGCAATTTTCTATAATCAAATCAAAGAAATAACTTAAAAATACATACCTTGTCATTAGACAAAATTTTCGAGACTTCCTTTTCGTTTGCTTATCCTTCATTTAATCAGTAAACCATCATAACCCATTCTAATAAAATTTTATTACACAAAATTTGATTCGTTCCAGAATTTAAAGGATGCGACCTCTTTCTCAAAGGATACTGCAGGTTTTCACTAAATAGGTTGTATTTTAGTATTTCAAAAAGGACAATGAGTCACAGAAAATTCACTGTTATTTTTCCTGAACAATTCAACCTTAAGGATTTTCCCCTCACGATCTTCATTTCACTCTTTTCCAATTATTCTTGTTAACCAGAATTACCGTTCCTCAAATTCATGAAAATGGATTCGTGTGTACATTCACAATAAAACGTTATTTCTATCTATACACAAAATCTCCTGATAGAAATTAGTAACGAGAATCAATTCACCACTTCCAGAAATAGAGGATTTCCTTTTCACATGGAAATTACACAATCCCTGTATTCTTTAACTTTCATTGGAAAACTTATCACAGAGTCCTCTCATACCAATAAAATCAAACAAACTGGCACATAAACCCAGGCATGGCTTGTGCCCCCTTCCACCCCCTGTTTCGATTTCAAGCACCAATCACAAGGTTACATTTAAACCAATTAGAACCTTTTCAAATCAGATCTTTAACAAAACTCTTCATGATATCGTAAGTTTTCGCACTGGATTTCTATAAGGAGTCATCCTACCGAGGATTTACATAGAAAGGTATTTTCCGGTAGCCATTTTCCTCCCAACATAATTTTTGAATCTGAAAAATACACTACAAATTCCGAAAAATTCCATAATTATAAAGATGATCTTGTGTAATATTTAAACCGTTTTAATATTATGTGCATGTAACAAGATGTGCATGGCAAATGTGCTGTTAACGCCTCAGAATGACGTTATATAAGGATGTGATAACCATTGTAAGCTCACTTGTTCTCGGACTTCGGCCCAAGTAGTCAAATATATACGTCTTAGGAGGTAAGCTTTAGATCAAGTGTTTTATTTCCTTCCAAGTCTCTCTCTCTCTTTAGACTAGAAAACTCCCGCCGAAGTGGTTCCGGATGAGAGAGCTAGGTGCGAACAGAAAGTGTGGTTCCGGATGGATTGTTTTACATATACAGGACAGTTTTAAGTCCGTCACTGATCCCGCAAACCTCATCTGTAACTCTAATGTTAACAATATGATTGGCGCATTATAATAAAATCTGAGGCAGTGAGATACACATTGAGAACTCACTACTTGGGGGACAAGGAATAACGCATCTTGGAGATCGTAACTCGTAGAGCAGAAGCTGAAGTAATGAGTCCAGTACATACACGCATTCTTACCTTGGGACTTCAGATAAACCACACACACTTACTGACTAACATGCACGGATATATTTTGCGGATAAAAGAAGCATTCAATTACTATTCGGGTGATACAGAAATATACAGGCTTTGCTCTCGTCTCTTGACGGCTCAATATCTACAATAAATCTAACCTATCCAAAGCAATATGTCATAACTCAAGCAGCACGAGATTCCTATAATCGAATGATCCCAATCCAATATTAAGTCAAAATTAATTAACTCAACTGAGCTGAGAAAAAAGGTATTATAAATCTGTCAATTTGTGAGGAGCTGAACCATGGGTCACAAATGATATTACTAGATTCTGAAGCTGCAATTTCACTTGAAACATAACCTCAAAATTATATTGTCTCCACTGGACTTAATTCGTAAAGCTCCTAAGATCGTCGTGGCCCCGAAGATTCGTAACGGGCCTTCATTGGCTAAGGTCCATAAGCACTACTAAAGAACTACACTTTCTGATGACTGAAGAAAGACTGAAACTGTCAATAATTAAACTTTCAAGAGGCGGAATTTCAGAGTCCGATTTGGCTCTGGTAAGCAAAGTCAGAGCTGAGATAGACTGTCACTTTTCAAAACAAGACTGCACAAGCACAGACTGAAATGAACTGCTCGAATTTAGTAATAACACTCGAGAACCACTGAAGTACAACTGAGAGAGGAGGAAAAAAAAATATAGGTAATACTGCTTAGGTCATTTGTCATAAAGATGATGAAAATGAGTGACAAAACCGGGTGAAGGAACTCTGGTGGAAACGAGGAAGGAAATTATTTCTCATTGCTAGTTTACCTGGGTAATTTTAGGAATTCGGATCTTTGCACGTTCAATGAATGTAATTTCAATCCAGGAGAACAAAAATATTCCTATTTATTGGTCGGAGACTTTGAGGTGTAAGATGGTAGCAATTTTATGCTTCACTTGCTGGTCGCAGGTGTTACCATTCACATGAAAACAAATCATTAAAACGTGATTAAATATAGGTTTATATATCAGATATTATCAATTGATATCCGGCAAGGATGGCTCGTATTAAATATTCTCACTTAATCACTATGCAGGTGTAATATATTAGTTTGCATTCGAGAAACAAACGTGTGTTCATGTCGAAGTAAAGGCGATTTACTCATGTTGCATCCGTTTTGCACTAATATTTGAAATGTGATAATGTGAAGCTATTGACTCTTTTAATCTTAAATTAAATTATGGATCGCCGTCAATATTGCAGAGTACTCTTCCCACATAAGTACATTCCACCGTTCATTGCTATTAAATTAATATACTACAATTATTCACAAAATGAAAATGTTTTACAGTAAGATTGAAATACATAAGAAGCGTTCACGCTAGGGAAAAGAGTAAATATTATATTGCGTTTATAGTATGCGTGGTACTATTTGGAAAGCTGGGTAGATATACAACAGAGCAGTACCGACGTTAAAAAACTCTAGTACTCAGGAGACAGAGCACAAAAGTAATACAACTCCAGATAAAATCCTCGTTTCCAATCATTATAGGCCTTTTGGAGCTCTCTCTCCTTTTCACTTTTACCAAATATTTCAAACAATAGGAGCAATACAAAGATCTTATCTTATATCTTACCTAGTACTTACAAATATTATGTAGTATAATGTTCAGAGATTTTGAGATGTTTGTAATTGTTGAAAAATACGTCTTCAAAATCATTATATCAAAATATACTAAAGATTTTAATTCATCATTAGATAACATCTTGTGATCACTATCTAATTAGTTTCAGTCATTTGTAAGTACTAGGAAACTATATTGTAAAATTTCGATTGTGCTCATTTATATATTAAAATATTTTGAAAATAATTCAAAATATATTCATCCATTGCTCTCCTCAAAGTAAAGTTGGACCTTCATATTCCGACCAGTGTGTTCAATGTTACTTAAGGTGACATTAATTATGTCTAAAATCTTATTGCAGTTACGAAGAAAGATAGGTGACATGACGCAACGCAATTCACTTACCGTATTTTCTACGTTCTATGACCACGGTCCATCCAGGAAGCTGTAGGTTCAAACAAGCCCTTAATTGAAACTTTAGACATGGCCCTATCCTTCAATTGTATATAATGAAGTTTGAGGAACTATTTTGATCATTATTTATTAAAGAAAGGTTTCAATATAAGTTTGAAGGCCAGGAAAGGTTTTAAGAGCCATTGTTTAATGTATATATAATTTCTATGGGGATTTCAAGTTTCACGTGGAGGACGGTAGATGTCTCTACTTCGAGCGTTAAGAACCTGAAGTGACTTACTTTTTTGTATTTTAAAGAATGGTTATTTTGTTTATACATTCAAAAGCACATATTTGTTAGAAACTAAAGAATGGTGTGTTTAAAGGAATAGAATAATATTGTAAGTGAAGATTCATGACATAAACTAATATGTATATCAGATAACTAATGAGATCATGCACGTATATAGCCTATGTTGGAACAGCAGTAGTGGTTATATTTTTAATCCTCTGTTTAAATCAATATTTGTTCATTGTCGTCTTGCATTTACCTTTGATAGTTAGATGTAGTGGAGAATTTGACTTTGGTTCTGGAAAGCACTGAAAGGATCATTGTTTGAGTTTTCAACTATTTTCATGTGTACGTCCCACTACGTGGAGTAGCCTTGGGGCACGCCTTAGCTTTACGTATTGTTTTCCTTTATGTCCAGGAACCAGACCATTGACCCTGTTCCAGAATCTTATTGATCTACCGCACAGCGACGACGACGTAGCTAGTTACGAAGGGTAAATTGTTTAAATATATATATATATATATATATATATATATAAATATATATATATATATTCGAAACGCTTGACCAAGAAGGTAGTCACGTTTCAAACTTTCACTCTAAAGTTAATGGTTTTAATGAATTAAACCGAAATAATTATATACATAATGTATTTGAAGCTGCACTAGCCGCCATATTGAAAATGGCCATTTTGATGATGTTCCCCTACATCCATTGCTCTCCTCAATTCTTCTACAATTCTTGTATATTCAATACGAACATAAAGTGATACAATTGGCGTTGGTTTAATCTCTTTTGCAAATCGTCCTAGGTTAAGCCCAATTTTTCATTTACTGGACTATAAATAGAGAATTTAGCTACTCGAATTGACAGCAATGTTTAGATTTTTCGTTGACCTCTACTGTCACGCGACTCTCAAAGAAAAGAAGAGGAACATCCAGTTTGCTCGTGGAGCTCTACTGTCCTCCTGGCAAAGTATTATGTTTTCTAGGCTGAATGTTACGTGCTATTGGTAAAACTGTATGTCCTAAAAGTTGCCTTATAATTGGCAGTTTAGTCCTGTAAGCAAGGAACATGAACCAAAGATCTAGCCTAGTTGACTAAACTTCCAATGTAGCCAGGATGTGTTAAGCAATTCAATAAAGGGGCGAAGCGCATACTCATAATGATAGAACTACTGTGCTGAAATCCTGGCACTTTCACGGTATTCGCTCCCTGAATTTGGTAAAACAATCTGTTAAAGTAAACTTATGAATTCAACTGCGAATTGAACAGATTTAATATATCTAACTTACATAACTATGGATATATTTCCGGATCATGAACTCAAAACACTATTACTTAAACCTATTGTACCACTGAATAATGAACTACCACAGTATTAGTAATATTAGCAACAATATAGTCAATAGCAAGGAAATAATTTGTTTCCAACTTAGCTAACAACATTTGATAGAAGATAGACCAAGCATTCACATCGTGTGTAGATGTTATTCTCAAGGATGCCGACAAGAGCTGAACTTGGCCACAACAAAGTCACTAAATGGCAAAGTCTAATTTCAGAAGCAATATGAATTAATCAGAACGTTAGCATCTGAACGAAGGGTGGGAGTGGGAGGGGAGTGGGAGTCGATCAGCTGGAGAAGGTAGTACATCGGATGTCCCATCAACCGCAACCCATAACATCTCATATCGCTTGGTGTCAAGTAGCGTTTATATGCAAACCCCGGTCTTGAAGTTCCTCCCATCACAGCTCACTGTCTCCTTTCCAAGATGTAAAGCCAAACTCCTGAGCACCAATGAAAATATGACTGCAACTTGCATTACGTTTCTTCGATCTTTACCCTGCTGTGTAAGGTTATCTTTGTACCCTTACTCAGATGAACCTTGGACTGCATACATAGACATGAACTTTGCTCTGATAACGTATAGCTGCTCATTCATTGAAATCCGAGATTTGTCTGCATATTTTAAATAGCTGTCTGTCTTGGTTTATGAATGACTTGCAAATACAAAACTTGTTGGAAGCCAGACCTTTTTTTTAAATCATGATAATAATATTTACATTTGTAATAAATGACTTTTAAATCGTTGGTTCTTGGTTCGTGACCGGTTGCTCACCATCTAAAAAACATATTTTATTTTATTTCATATTTACAGAAATAAATAAACTCGTAATACACCCACATGACACTACTGTTCTCAGATTCTAACGCTAAAAAGATAATACATGCAAATAAGGGCGTGTTATCTACTCTTTATTTTGGCTTGTAAACAATTCGGTTCCAGAGCCCTAGGAGAACTGAGTTTACATATGCATACACATTTTATACAGACTTTACGAATGAGTTAAATGCTTTATATATACATATACATAAAACGGTTTTTGATATTACAACCAACGAAATAATACAATGAGTAATATATTTATATGTACAACGATACACTGATAATGTGTCGATTCACACGTTCATAAGAAAATATATATCCTTATTTTACGCATTAGTTTCGAAACTATCCTTTCCGAGGTGTGTGAAATTAATATTTAGATATACCAAAACGTTTGGTAGTGCAAATAAGTAGAATAACAAAATATAACTTTAATTAACGCGTATCCTAACAATTTGTAGCAATTTTCAAGGGAAGAAACATGCGACTCTCAAGCAAGTGTGAGTGCCCAATCAAGAACGTGCGGGCGACATTACAACCCTCGTTCAGCACAGGATGGAAAATTATTGATTATGGTAACCATGATGATTATTTATTGGAGAAAAATATTCTCTTACTTTCCTTATTGCTTCACTAAAACATAAACTGGAATGGCGTGTTCTAAATATTTCAGCAACTTATTTAAATGTATACTATTCTACTGTTTTTCGTATCTTCATTTGTGAAGAACTAGAATACATAGTTACAATCCAGAATATTTCAAAATTGTATTAACAATTGTGCTACCCGCAATCCATATGTATCGCCGTACTGCTACGACCGATAAATTCGTATGGATGGTGCAGCACTGGTTCCTGAACACCGGTATCTATGATCCAGTGTCACGTTGAAAGGTGAACAAAATAATCAAAACTATTATCTAGGAATCGCTATTGGAAAGGCTAGTCAGAACCTCCTACCCTTACTTAAATATCTGCAGAAGTATTTCGTCAAAAATACTTATTAGGGAAGGGACACTCAAATTACCTCCAAATTCAACTTCAAATTTCGCTCAGAAGTAGGTCAGCTACATAGGGATATTATCACACAAAAATTAGCTGCCAGTTTGAACTACCAGGGTTTTGAAAAAAACAGGTTAAATTTTGACGCGGTCTATCTTTACAGTGCTTGCCAAATGTTCCGGAACAGCTGAACGTATCGGTTGTAATGCGTCTTGAAAACTTGAAATTGAGAAAAGTTGTAGAAAATCAACAGAGCTGCGGATGAGTGCGACTCATGGGGTCCAACTTTCATTATTTAAATGAGAACTCCCACTTTTAATGCAGATTCTGTATCTATCAAAATATATATCAGAATATGTCCTGCTCAAAATTGTATGATGTGAGTCCTGCCCCCACCGCGACCCTACAGGACCGGAAATCAGATTGAGGATGAGAAGTGTTTAAAGCTCCTGAACGGCTAAATACAATCATACATGAAATTTATGACTCATGTAAAAACTGTTTCTGATGCCATTTTTCCTCCTCAATTCAAATAAGTAATCCTTTTTTTTTCTTAGCACATCAGGTTTTTCCACAATTTGGTAAAAAAATATTGACTGAGGAATAAACACAATAGTGTTTGGTGCATACGAAACATACATTTGGCAACCGCGCAAAATCTGGCAACGTCCAGACGTCAGGTGAAAACAATATATCAGATTGTTATAAGTCGAGTGTGGAAGTGTTGTTGTATGTTCTGCAGCGGTGTGGGTATTTGCTATGCAGTTGTTAGAAGAGAACACGTTATTATCATGGCGAATCGAGGTTGCATAAATCACCAAGATTCATTTTGTTATATTTGTGGCAGGTTTGTTATTGAAAAACAGCGACAGAAGATAAGTAAGTTTGTGAAGGTACCGGGCGTACTTTGGTATGGATATCGGTGACCAAAACAAGAGTTTCGCGGTTCACATTGTGTGTCGGTCTTGTGTCGAGGGATTACGACTGTGGATGAAAGGTGTTCAGAAATCTATGCCGTTCGCCACACCTATGGCTTGGAGACATCAGAGGGACCATAGCACTGACTGCTACTGTTGTCTTGTGAAAGTTAAAGGACATAGTACCAAAACTAGAAAGAACATTCTATATCCCAACCTTCCGTCCGCAATTAGACCTGTTCCACATGACATTTACCCATCCCTGTTCCACCTGACAAACGTGACAGTAGATCCGACAAGGAAGATGAAGGTCAAACATCATCCGATGTTTATGTACCAGTAGGGACCCCGGAAAACAGTCATCAGTTTACACAGAGTGAACTCAACAACCTAGTCAGGAACCTTAATTTAACGAATGGAAAGGCACAGTTTCTGAGCGCTACTCTGAAAAAGAACTTACTCGAGCCGGGAACAAATTTTGCGTGGAACAGGCATCGTGAACAGGTGTTCTTGTCCTTCTTTTCAGAGTCCGACTGTATGTTCTACTGTTCAAACGTAAATGGTTTAATGCATCATCTTGGAATAGAATACAATGCTGATGATTGGTAATTGTTTATAGATTCCAATAAAACAAGTCCAAAAGAGTTCTTCTTGACAACGGAAACATTGCCGATATCTGTGGCACATTTGGTAGTACTGAAGGAAAACTATGAGAGTATGCAGTGTTTGTTGGAGAATGTGAAGTATGGTGAATACAAATGGATTTTGTGTCGTGATTTCAAGGTTATTGGTCTATTGCTGGGCTACAGACTGGTTACGTAAAAATGCCTTCCTGCCTACGTGAATGGAACAGCAGGGCAAAATCCCTTCACTGGAAGCAATAGCTGTGGCCTCCCAGAACTACATTCGTCCCTGGTGAGAAAAATGTTCTCCGTGTACCTTCTAGTGGCTTACTTCCGCCTTTACACATAAAGTTAGGGGTTATGAAACAATTCGTGAAGGCCTTGGAAATTGCACTCTTGAGAAAATGCACCTCTAGTAATGATTTCACACCTGGCAAAAATTCAGGTTTCTCCTAATTATTCCCGACATTTGTTCTTTCTTTTTTTCTTCCTATTCTTTATTTCCTGGACTACATGCAAGGTTAAAATAACACACACTCACAGCACGTCAGCAACACGACGAAACACGCGACATCTCTCTCCAACCGCACTTGCTAACTAAACTGAGTAAGGTAGTCTGTGGTTTTCGAACAGTCGTGTGTATTGCAACAATGGATCAGCCCACTCCAACCCTCCGATAATGCTGCTAGACAAAACAATATTGAAACCAAAGCAGACACCCACACACCCTTCCGATTACAGAATATAAAATAAAACCGAAGTGCATGGAAATAGATGGTGACTATGTGGAGAAGTGATGTTCCAGAACTAAAGTCAAGATGTCAAGGTACACATTGTTTATTATTTCACTAAATTATGTTCACTATAACCCAAGATATTAATCAAAAGGGAAAACTTTTCAGTCCACCCTCGTACATATCATTCCGCTACAGAAGCGATAGAATTATTAGATTCTGTACAAATTGGGTATGTAGATATATCTGTACATAAGTTTCAAGCCTTTTCCTATGCCTTGACTAGCCTCGTACTAACCACCAATGAAGGGACATAGAAACTTACTTACTTCAACCTTTTTTTACTTTGCCTAAGTCAAATACATTGAAGTTTTGTATATGCGTGTACCATAGAAAGAGTTGGTTCAAAACATATCTTATTTAATGGATCTGTCCTAATTAAATCTTTAATTAGTTCTACGTTTCTACTACCAAATGAAATATTGAATATAAGCTAATATTATGTTTATTCGATAACATTATATACTATAGATATTGATTTATTTACTTTTAATTGGTATCATATTTCTTTAATCTGTTATTATATTTCTTTTGTGTAGGTATAATATACGGTTGACAAATTACAGCTTGGCGGTAAGAAAACTCACGCAACTCTTTGTTCACGCTTTATAACAGCGAGGGAAAATGAACAATGGAAACAATTGTCCACTAGAGACGTATTTCTATTGGTTGTTACTATTTCCCAGTTACCATTAAAGAAGTATCCAATTGGAGGTGGAATCAGATAGGATATAGTCACACTTACATCAACAAGTAATTAAACAAGTAAGTAAGTATAATACCCTTTTCTGAAGAAAATAGCAGTCAACACGATTTGTACAGATGTAATCGAAGGACATATTTATCTCTTTCCAGTTATGGTGATCTCTTAACATTCTCTTTCTTTTTGGCTTTTTGTATTATTTGATAAGTAAAATATAATCCCTAGGATATCTATTTGAGATGTTTCTTAGTTAGTATCTTTAATTGTTATCTAAAATTTATGTTTGAATACAATTAGTCGTAAAGTGATATTGATTGTGACCTAAATTTAAATTGGAGTACCATATATGAGGCAGAATGTCATCATACTGACCTGGAAATAAGGAAGTTTAACATAGTGGAATGGGTTATTGGTGTAAATTATGCTAAATCTTCTTGCTACAGATCCACGATGCAAGCCTTCCCGAAGATTAATGTGAATCTTTCAATGATTGGTTCGACATTCCCGCTGCATCTCATCCGTGGAAAAACGATTGACATAATGAAAATAATTTGGATTTGTAGTTAAGTTATCTTAGGACTGTTAGTTAGATCGTTCGCTGACAATATAATTTGAGCTGTTTGTAATTTATATGTTTTTTTTCTGTGTTGTAATTTGAAGATTTGTGCTTTCTTGTTTCGAGTTTTATTCAAAAACTTTCTTATCCTACGTGGATGTGTCCATCTATTGATTCTAGTGGGTTTTGCATAACACTTCTGAGGCCATATGAATGGCAGTTTGTGGTTTGGAGGAGTTGTTTGATAGTAGAGCAAGTGTGAG
>JAGDQP010024513.1:8786-27883 GCA_022664845.1 Lepisma saccharinum | reverse complement strand
ACTGACACTTATGTACATATCGACGAAGTTTTCATCAAAGTAACGAAGTTCAATAATTTACCAAAGGATGGCGGTGATTAGTAGAAGTTATTTACACATTTATCACTGCACTCGAGAGCGAATAGTTCAGGATAATAAATTTGTGTATAATAAAAAAAATATTTACTAAAATTGTTCTCAACCGAATCACACGGTGCATATCTTCAGTTTTGTGGTAAAGATACACGACGTTGTATCGTGCTTCTTAGAGCATACTTGCAATTGTTTGGTTATTCGATGCCAATGACATCATCCACAATTGTTTACTCATATATGAAAGTAAACAAAATAAAAATAGAAATATTTGGTGTAGTCAGCTTATGTGACATCACACTTGAAGCAAAGTTTTCAGTAGTTTTCACTCACTTCACCACATAGCTAATTCTTCTTGAATAATAAGTCAAAGTTCTAAGTAACGAGACTTGGTTACCTGCTTCCCGAATATAAATATACGGTACTAAATCGCGTCAACTAGACAACGGCAATTTCGTGACCCGACCGTCAGATAACCAAAATGCAACTACTGTTGTGTTTCTACCTTAGAGCTCATGTCTCCGAACATCGCGCTACATTTTGATAGACTCGCTCTTGACTTGCCTCCTGGCATATGGTAGTGACCTACAGAAGTACCGCTCAAGACTTGTTTGTAGTGACACAACATTTAAATACAATAAAAAATACAACCTTATTAAGTGCTCTCCCCGCACGATAAATAGCTCATTTGAAAGAGCACGCTCCACAGATTAATTACAATCGAAAATATATGCATGACACTATTTATGTAACTATACATGCAAAGAAAAACAAACATTTTTTTCGTAGTCTGCTGCTGGGAGTAGGGCTTTTGCACAGTGCTGCCCCCAGGTGGTGAAATGCAGTAGCTACAAGACTTGTGTCTGCATGTCAACAAAACATGGTGGAGCGGTTTTCAAATGATGTTTATTGCTAAATACACATAAACACAAATTAAATAAAGGCAAAATAATTGATTAAATACATATTAGAAACTATATACAAATGCATGGGGAGATGACACTATCAGATTACATAGAAATTTCAATAATGTCATTGGTATCCTCTCTGCTTGTGGATGAGGTGTCACTGTCTCAGGTGGTACTGAGGACAGCAGCCGAAAAAGGAACTCCCAAAATAGTGCGGTATTTCTAATAACTTTTAATTAGATTACGCATGAAAAAGGGGTACCACGACACAAGTAAAAACACAATGAGAATGTTTCGACAGTCCAAGTAACCTGAAAGTAACTTTACATACGTAAATACATATCATATACAAAATAACAGTAAATTAGGTATCACTCCGCCTATCTGCACGCCAGGGCTAGTATATGCCTGTTTTTTTTAGATAGCGGGGTAGCGGGTAGAGACGGGAAAAGTGTGAAAATTACATGGCGACGTCTTTGTTCCAAGGTTTTGGCATGGTCCTGAGATAGGCCAAAACAATGGACTTGGAGCTTCTCTCTCTCTCTCTCTCATTTGGTAGCAGTGGTACCATCAGTGTATCTATTTCACTGGTTTGCTAACAGACTCTCGGACTAGACCTTTCTTTTCTCTTTTTCTTGTGCAAAGACTTTTAAGCTTGATGCAGGATAGCAACATTTAGTGGGTCATGGCTTTGGCGACAGCTGTCCTGTGTTGCAGTATCCATCCAAGTTAAAATTGAAATATTCTGGGTATGGAATCAAAGTTACGATTGAAAATATGGTATTTCTCAATTTTTTCATGCTATATTGGATAGAATATAAACATTAATTAGATCATTGCTAATCCTTCAATAATCCTATATGACAATATAACTGACAAGATAAAAAAAAATTAAACCTAATATACAAATAATAATACGAATTTGCATATGATATATATGGAAATTCGTACATAAATTATATGCACGTATGCAAATTTACGTATAACGGGTGCCTTCTACAATAGGAAATGATCTGGGTTTGATTAGTCATCATCTTGGAATACAATGACTTTGAACGTGTAGGATTAGATTTGTTTCACAATTCGTTCTTTCCCCAAACATTTTCGTTACCGTATTTTGATCACCTATTTACTAGTGCTGTTCAAACCGGTTTTTTTAAAACCGAAAACCGGTTTCAGAAAGAGTTGAAATTTCAAAAAACCGGTTTTCGGTTTCGGTTTTTGAAAACTGATTTTCGGTTTGCAGGTATTCGATTTTTTCAAAAACCGAAAATGTCATAAGATGTGAACAGCACTACTATTTACATTGAACTTGAAGCTTGCTTTATTTTGTATCATACAGTATCGATCATTAAGAGGTTATTCAATTATTTCTAGGCGGTTGGGGGAACCCAAAAGTAATTCTAATACAGAATACTGTTTATAAACTTTTACCAGTACTCCCTCTATTGTACACTATTGTTCGTACGTTTTTCATAAAAAACGGTCTTTGATCCAATTACATTTTTATTCGTTGGTAAAGACGACGTATTATTTGGTCCCACATTGCTTTTGGGGGCCCGTTCAATGGACGGGGCTTCGAAAATCAATACTGTTCAGTGTTATTTAGTTATTTTACCGATCTTACACAACTGTATCTTCTTTCTCTCACGATTTCGTACAAATTACAAATCTGTGACTTTTGTGAAATCGGGACCTATTTTTTTCCCCGGTGGGTTGGGGCTCCCCTTTGCCCCCCCCCCCCCCCACGCGGCGGGGTTCGCGAGGGACTTATCGCCGCCGCTACGGTTAGAATTGAAATGAAGAATATGATTCTAAAACTCGCTCAGTCCATTTCTGAAGGTCTTTTGTTTGTTTTATTATTATTCATTTATTTTGTTATTATTAGCGTGCGGACTCGTACTGCAAGCAGTAATTTTTAGGTTGAGAACCAGTGCTGTACAGGATAAATACTATCTCCATGGGCAATTTGACGGAAAACATGTCAGAATTGACAACATAAGTAAGTGTGATACAAACTCAATCCCTCCTCTCCCTACACACATGCACAGTTCCTCTATTCTTTAAGCAATCTAAAAATTATTCGACAACTGCAAAAAACTTCTTTTTAATGGTAGCTGGGATAAAGTTATTTGTCAGATCAACTATTTTGTGACCCCACGGTATATTAGTTCTCTTTACCTGGAATCGCTTGAAGCGTTACGTTAGACTCCAGCTCGTTCTGGACGAGCCCTTCCAGAACGAGATGGTTAGCTTCGCGTAACCACACAGTCGGCCTCATCCCACACCGCGTGGGTATTCAATGTACAAGACTTATAGCTGCCGTATTACAACAGAGCAACGTACTTCAAATCCCATTAAAAGGGTGCCAAAAATTTATACTTTAACACGTTTCCATGTGTTACAGTTTAAAATGGCGGCTAATGAGGGTAGCAACCCGTGGTATGATGTTCAGTCCCCAAAAGGCGTTAATGAGCAGCATGGTGTGGTGATCGACAAAAGGAGTCACCAAACCATGCCATCCGCAAGCCAGTGCAGAAAGTGAAACGATGGTGCAAATGAGTGCGATTGGGTTTCCCCTCAATAACACCAGGCAAATGTCGGGATGGCACCTTCAACATAGGCCCTGGCCGACACCTTCCCGAATCCTTTTCCCTCCCCTATTCCGACATGAGTCTTAGATGCCTAAACGCCTCAATTTCATTCATTCAAATTCCTGATCTAACACACCTTTGGACTTTTATCTGGCGGAGACCCCTAAAAGATGTAGTGTACCGTATGAAACAATTCCATTGGCAGAAACAAACGGCATGCGCAGCAATCCCAGTGGCAGCTTTGGGTAGCGTCACTCAAGCAGTAAATCGCCATACTCAAAGTGCTGGAGCTGATGATAACCACTGTAGTTGTACAACATACATGTGACTTGCATTAATCTTTTAGTTTTTATACACCTTTGGTTTTATTTTATTTCTTGAAATACACAATTTTTTTTGTCACTCCCTGTATATACATGGGCATTAAATTGTATAAGAAACGTGCTATAACCATCGACACAGACGAAAATTACATTTAAATATTAAAAAATAAAAAAAAACTCTTTGTAGAGTACTAGTTTTCTGGCGGGCGTGAGTTTTAGAAGAAAAATTACTGACAAACTGTAGTTTTATGATTTTATAATATATCGTCGCCTATAGTGTGCAATCACGAACCTACAAAACGTTAAGTTTGCAGAAGAATGAACTGGTTTAACAGGTACGTAACGTGTTATTTCGTTAGTGCATAAGATGGCATATATATATATATATATATATATATATATATATATATATTCGCTTTGCTTCGCTGGGAGCGCTGCCCCCCAGATCAACGTAGGTGGTTCGCCCCCCAACTTCAGTGGTTTTGAGAGGATGCGGCTCCTTTATCTTTACCAAAATCTCCCAGCAGCACTACACCACCATGGTGTCCATCTGCACCCTCCCACGGGGACCTGCGCCCCCAATGGGGAGGTTTGCCCCATTTATTGTAATCTACTCTGGGTCTTACACATTCAAAATTTCGTTTCTCTACCTTCAATGATTTGGAAATCGGGTTTTTGGGGCGGCCATTTTGGATCCAAGTGGACGACTTTTTGAAAGTTTTCTTATATTGTCGTGACCTACTTGTGATGGTACATATTCAAGTAAAATTTCATTTATCCAGATCAAACGGTGTGCAAAATGGGAATTTGGGCAGTCATTTTGGATCCAAGATGGCGACTTTTCCCAAATGTTGTAATATTTCCCGAAACTACTCGTCAGAATACACCTTTATGCCAAATTTCATATCTCTAGTTCAAACGGTGTGGAAAATGGATTTTAAGATCCGCCATTTTGGAACCAAGATGGCGTCTTTGGATACATCATGTAATATTTTAGTAACATACTAGTGATAATGAACCGTGTTACGAAATTTGATATTTCTAGCTGCAGCCGTTTAGGCTGTGTATTCTATACAATGGGTTCGGCGGCCATTTTGGATCCAAGATGGCGACTTTTTCAACATTTCGTAATATTTTCTTGAACTACTAGTGACAATACACCTTTATGCCGAATTTCGTATATCTAGCTCAAACGATATGGAAAATACATTTCTTGCTTCAGCCATTTTGGATCCAAGATGGCGTCTTTGAACTCATTAGGTAACATTTTCGTAATCAAATAGTGATGTTGTACCTTTATGTCAAATTTGATTTCAATAGCCCCAGCGGTTTAGGCTGTGTATTCTATACAACAATGGGTTCGGCGGCCATTTTGGATCCAAGATGGCGACCGATTTTGCTCATTAACGAACTTAACCGAGCTATTAAGCCTAGAAACAACATATAAAAGTTTGGTTCAAGTATCATCAAAATTATGGCCGCTAGCGTGTTAATATATATTATATATATAAATATATACTTTGATATCGTACCGATCTCAATAGGTATATTTTTCTTCGAAATCTACCTAAAAATAGTGATATCTGAGACACGTAGTTCTACAATATAGGCGACGATGCGTTTTTTTTTTTTTAAGTGTTAATGTATGTGTGTAATAATACTGAACAGACTAATTCTTGTTTAGAAGACGTGTAATTGAAATGTGTTTTGATACAACGTACTCTTGGACGAGAATTTTGTCAACAGAATAAAATCAAATGAAGGCAAATCAAATTATCGTTATCTGAACATATATTTAACCCCAAATGTCCATTAATCTTGCTTAAATCTTTCCTTTTAGCTTAACCCGGTACAATCCGAGATTCGTTTTGAGACAGAACATAACAAGATGGTCGGTCAATTGGAACAGATCAGAATGCTCTCAACCAACCCAGTATCAATTTATTTATTTAATTTCCAGACATAGCTCAATTTCAACCATTTTACTCTGGCCTATATAAACAACAAAGTGGAGGAATTTAGATCACCATTAGCTTTATTCAAGGTACCATCACAGCATTTGCCTCGCGTGACCGTGAGAAACTAAGTGGAAAACCTAGGTCAGGATGACGACCAAGCGGTCGTAGCTAATCTGGTAGAGCATTAAGTTAGGATTCGCAAGGTCCTGGGAATGATCGAGGTTTTTCCCGAGTTTTTCCTCAGTCACACCAGGCAAATAACGGGATGGTACCTACTAACTACGCCTTGGCCGACTACCTTCAACATTCTCTCCCCTACCCTATATCTCGGCCCAAGCCTGAGATGATAAAGGCCAAAAATAAATTCAACTAGCACCCGGAACCGAACCAGAGTCCTCCCGAGTACAAGGCAGAGTACTCTACTATTAGTTGGTACTAATTTGTAGCTAAGTCCGTTGAAATAAATATTTTTCGTAATATACATAAAAATGAGGTTTTCAATTACAGAAATACACAGAACCACACGAACGTGAATAACAACACCACAGCTTTTGCAATATATATTTATTCCATGACTTACTATTAATACAGAACAAAGGAGCATCATCAAATTTTCTTATAGAAGTCACCAAGTTCTTCGCTAACCATATAAAAATGATAGTTTTGTTTTAAATTCTAGTTAATTTTAACCTTTGTAAGATCATGCTGACAGTGAGTAAAAAAAGAAAAAGAGAAAATGCAGAATAATTAGTCGAGTTACATTAAAGACAATCGAACTTCGCGGCTGGAACAAATCAAGACAAATACCATGAAAATTATGAAAACAGCACCCGCCATAAGTGATAATCCGTGTCACTTGTCATATTCTGCGCATTGCACTTAGTGATTCTTATTAAGAAAACAGACTACCTTCAATTAGGTAGCCATGCATATGTTACCTGGACATAATATGATCAGAGATCGCTTGAGCGTAAAGTAAAGAGATCTTGAGCACAAAGTAAATTTTTTAGTACTTGGTCACAACGGAGATACAAAACATACTTTATTCCATTCTAGTGGTTTGGGTGTGAAAACAGACTTGGGTATTGACATGAGAAAGTTTATAATGCATCAGCAATTTCAAGTTATAGGGAAAAATAGTTACCCCACCCCTCCCCCCAATAAGGAATAATCATTCCTGACTTGGGTTTCCTAAATATCCTCCTACTCTGCGATTTAAAACGCCGTAAAATACGAAGGGCTGTCAAAAATTTCGCGAGCAGTTTGTATAGCTCAATATTACTTATATATTTAATAAGTCAGCTTCGAATATGATCCTTGCGCGCGCACACACTTGCTCCAGCGGTTCTGCCATCTGCTAGGGTAGCCTAGGTTAGGTCCGGTTAATTTTATACTTTGCATACTTTAGTATTACCGTCCGGTGATGATTTCTTATATATGGTGATTTTGTTATTATTAGATTCATTTATGGATTTACATTGAATTTAGGTTAGGCAACGTTATTTAGTCATTGTATTAGATTACATTGTATTATGTACTTTCCGTTTCTTGAGTTACGGTGGTTATGATTTGATTATGCTATTGTTTCAATTACGTTGAGCTAAACAATGAATGATATTGAACTGAGTAATACATATAGCTGAAATTAATATACTTAATATTTATGTTGGAAATTAAGAAGTGATGAACCAGTTGTCTGTTGATGAAGACATCGACGTCGATATGGTTTTATTTGTCGCTGTTTGCGAAGTAACTGTGTACATTGGTTGAAATTCGGGTTCATAGATGGCACTGCTAAATGTATTGGTATTTGTAGTTTACCTGATGACTGAAAATATTTCTATAATGTATATTTTTGGATTGTATATTAATTTAGATATTCCTTGATGCGATCAGCTGTTTGTAAAATTGTGTTTATAAAACTTTTACTTCAACTTTATTGTCCAAGGCTGTACACTATCAAGCTGTTCATTGCGAGAATGTTACGAAAAAGCCAATGCTGGGTTACTGTAGTAGAATCAGAACTTTATTATGAGCAAGGGCGTTTCGCTCTTGTATTAAATCTTCTACTCGTTGGTAACTCATTGTTATATTTCTTCGGCGTTACTTTCGTCCATGCCAAGTTTCGTCCCACATCTCTTGAGGTTTATTAAAAAACGGCATCTTGGTTTTATTCCCAAGCTCTTAGGTTCAAGCGTCAAGAACTGGAAGACCCTGAGAAATCAATTTTGTTATCCGGTAGGACCTGCGACTGGAATAAGTAAAGGTGCAACCGCACAGCTACTATAATATTTTCTTGTGACCGCTCAGCTACATCATTTTAATTACACATTGTTGGAAGCAGTGGAGGTACTCACGGTTTTGAATGCTTACAAGAAATTGTGTCGCATTTTTATGAATCTTTCTTGTCATGGCAAAATGTATCCCTCTGAGCTTCAGTTTCAATTTGGGGAATAATTGAAACAGGGAGCGAGGTGAGAAGAATACGGTGGTTGCGGGATGATAGGAATATTTTCGTTCTCACGACTGCACTCGGCGCCACGTCAGCTGACAATGAAGCACCTGTAAACACATTATGTCACTGTACCGCTGCACGCAGCGACACAGCGGAACAAGTTGAAACTAACACTGTGTGGTCTACCGTTCCTACACATTAAATACTGCATTGCTTGCACTTTTCGTTTCTCGTTAGTAGGTGACTTTCGCCAACTTTTTTGCCTGCCACTTGTATGGTATTAAGGCCGATTCAGACGATACAATTTCTCGTACGATCCCTCGTATGCAATCTCATCTTTTACATTCTTTGATCGTGTAAAGCGCGGATCGTACGATTTTTCATGCTATCTCCGATGTGTTCTCTAAATAGAAACGGTCCTATTTTTCAGCGGGTTTTTCATACAACCTATGACAGCGCCCCTACTGACAATTTAGCGTGCTTTCCTATTCGACTGTTTGGTTATGGATTACGAGACAAAGAGAACGTATTAATGTTATTACTTGATGCAGAAAATAACATACATAATGGCATAATAAACTACTACAGGTATAAAGATATAAAACAAAGTTTTTAAGGGAAGTGTAAAAAGGTCGGTGATACTGCATTTCAGCTACTTCTGCCATAGAGGACTGGCAATACCTCAAAATGCTACGTTTTGCATTCCTATAATCATAAAAGGTACTAAACACGTGAAAAATATGTTTAAAAATATAATGACAAAGTTCTGATGTGATCTAATAGCTACTGCTTCTCCTATATATTGTGCAATGCAGTTGAGGTGATTTCCTTTGTTTTTCTTGTGCGTAGAGTACCGAATCTGCTGCAGTCATGATATGTATGAAAGAAAATAATGTAGAGGATACCGATATCTTTGCAATCATATCCCCCCCCCCCAATGATTTTGATAAACATGTACGCTCTGTGCATCCGAAATAATGACATACATTGAACAGTAATTACGGAAGTATACATAATGTAAGTAGAGTGTCGACTTCAAGCCAGAGCTGTGCAAGTCATTACGTTAGCTAGGTAATTAATCGAACTAATTTTTATTCAAGGGTTAAGACAGCTGACCCTCCCTATTCACACCTATATACCTTGTGTGAAATGAGCCTATAAATCGCATAAAATCTACATTACTCCTCATCTTTGTATTTTGCATGTATTTCATGCTTATAGGAACATAAAATGTAGCATTCTGAGGCGTTTCCAGTGCTCTGTGGTAAAAGTAGTTAAACCGCAGTATTACTAATTGCCCCCGTATGTATAAATAGGAGTTAATATATCGCGATTTATATGCTTTTGAAGTGCTGTGTAATGTCACATATCTTGTTAACTTAGGAATATTGTAAATACAACACATATGACTCCAAACTTATCGCCGAAGACGGCAAAATTTTCTACGTTTTTTGTGTGTTCGCATTGAAATATCTTTATTGAAGTACAGAAATAAAGCTACGACACTTTCGTTACCACTGAAACCTAGTAGAAGTTAGATTCTCTTGGTAGAAGAATGTGACATTAAGACAAACTGAATTTCTGTTGCGTCAAGATTCATTGTAATCAATATTTTAATTCTTTTCTATTTTTTAAATGGGCTATACTTTCACAAATATCTGTGGCATAATTACCCTAAAAGCCTGAGATGTTACAAATATAAACTCCAGCAGTTTCATCATTATCCCCTCGTATCCAAAATTGTACCGTGTAAAACACTATACAATACTGTATGATTTATCGTACGAGAAATTGTATCGTCTAAAGCGGCCTTTACACATTAGAAATCTACACACACCCGCCTTGAAATTGCATGAACCGAACACTACTCATCAATATCTATTTTCAGCCACGGAAACTCCAGCATGTACTGCACACATCGTCAGCAAGATTATTGAACAATTTATTCTGCAGAGTTAGTAGTAACAGATCAGACTAATAAACAATAATGGTCCATTCAATTTGATACTAGTAATTTTTACATATTGCTCAAACACAGAATGAAGGGCGAAGAACTACCTAATTATTTAAATAAAACCTTAAATAATCATATCCCAAAGAAAGTCATAAACACAACAAAATATTTCGCTGTTGTAGAGCTGTATGTATCTGGCAGGAAATCACAGAAGAAATGACACGCAAATATCTACGCACTAGACAAACGTTGGTAGTCAATATGACTATATATACCATTCATTATGCCCTCTCCTATTTCTTTAACACGACTTATACTTAACTATTACGTACATTCAGACTCATAGAAAATAGCCCATGTAACTTCTTTCTACGTGTGAAATTTGCACAATCTGGTAACACTGAACTAACAGACGTTGGAAGCACAACATATGAAACGCTTATTTTAAGTATAGGTTCGATTGCGTTATTGTGCAAATTGACGGATTTACGAAGTATAAGTCATCGGTAGAGGCAGGCAAATGTGGTTTTCTTTTCTTTTTTTTTTAAGTTTATTTTTGGTTGTGCTATTTTATCCCCAGAAAAGAAACTAAAATGTATCGAATTTCGTTTGAATGCACTTTCTACTGAAAGATTTTTCTGTCTTTTATTTCTGTCTCTTCGGTTTCCTCTTTTCCTTCTTTTGAACGTGCTCTCTAGTTTTGCAATGTTACAGGCAAGAATCTCGTCGCACATAGTCAACTCTGCAACTACCAATTTTGCACATTAATATATTTGGCTCATTCACATAAAACCATTCATTCTTCAATTCCTATGCTCCCTATTCCATAGACACACTATGTTTCAGCATTCTTTTGCTTTGTGCTGCGTTTAGTAACATTCAGAACTCTAAATTCAACATCTGCACTACAACCACGCAAACAGCAAGTTGCACTCGAACAGAAAAGGTCGATGGAAGCGCTCGAGGTGGGCATTCTCAATATCGAATAAGGCTCGATTTGAGACAGTAAAGCATTCTACGTTGTAAATGTTGTCTGTTACTGGAATAAAAGCAATCCAATTTTTATTTACGTAAAACGTTTTGGGCTGTAATTTCAGAAAGTAAGTTTGCAGAGAAGATAATCGCTTTATTCGTTTAAAATGAAATAAATAGTGTCAAATACAAAAAAATCGTTTTATTTGCGAATTCAATTCTTGTTAATTTGCTACTTAGGCTGCAATACTCGGCTACCAGTATTGGTATTTCTTAGAAATACCGACATTCGCATTATTCGTGCATGCGAATTTTGCCTGCCTTTGCTCATCGGTTTTTTTATTATTCCAAGTCAGGGCTCGATGGACCGGAGCAAACCGGAACGCTGATCTGGTTCCTAAATGTATGGAACATTCCTGTTCCGTCTCGTCAATATGGTGATCATAGAGAGAGAGAAAAAAGGACAATAGCTTATTAACAAAGGTAAAGCGTTCAGTTTCGTGAAAATTTCCATTTCGAGCCTTGATTTAAGTGTACACTGTCAGTAATTTATATCTTTGAATTTAATCTTTATTTACGAACGCTGTAACAAGAATATTATCTGCATTTTTTAGATCTTGATTCCCTGTATAATGGAAGATGGAACACGTGGTGGTGATAGAAAAACTCCGTTACAGAGTTACCATCTCTTCGCTTACCACAAATGAAAATTTAATGCTCCGTGTTCTACATACAACACAATTATATATGACTAACGAAACATATAATGTTTTGCTAGTATGACTGTATTTTCTGAAAAGAAAATCTGCTTCTCACTTACCGTTGTTACTTCAGATTTTCAATTCCTAACATAAAGGTATAATAGTGTAAGCTAAAATTCTACCGGGTAGTTTCAAATAGTCATACAAAAAACTACTCTACTGCCAACAGCACTTCGTTCCTCTTGCTATGCTTACTCATTACTTTTCGATAGGAAATATTTCATACAACAGCAAAAGCCTGTTTCAATCATGCACAACATAATGGAATTTTTTCCCTCTAATTACTTTTCAGTAAGAACAGAGAAAATTATGATTCCAATTTGGAAGTTCTAGACTAAACTGCAGACGATGATATGTTTGACTGCAGCAACTAGCGAAACATATTCGCTGACAAACATACGCGAATACGTGCAAGAACGTTCTTCAAGATGCTTGGACAGTCAAGAATATTAACGAACAAGCATATTAAAAAGTTGGCTAGACACATGCTAGTTGGTACTACCACATTCAAAATGCAATCCAGTAATAATACAAATATACTAAAAGTAAACTGAACTGAAGTACTAACAAAAGATATCTTTCCATGGTATCAAAAAGATTTTAATGAAACAGAAAGAGTAATTTGAGAACGCTGAATCTTGCTGTAACAATCATGTTACTTTGAGTCAATGACTGAACTTCATTCACACAGCTCTCAACACAAGTAAATCCATACTTACGTTAAAAAGGATTCCGAAGTAAACTAAGTTTACAGAAAAAGCGCACGCGCGCAAAAGAAATTTCCAGGTGATAAATTTTGGGGAAAATACAGCAACCGAAATAAAGTACACCTGACAGACGTAATAATCACCTTACGTAAAACTTTTAGCATCACGTAAGTCGGGAATTTTATGTACTCGGACCAACGCAACATGGGCATGTACATGTGGCAAACCTAATATATCAATCACTTATTTTGAAGACGACAATATTGCGTCCTATTACAGTTTTTGTACCTGTATTTTGGGGAAACAAATATAAAAACTCTATACCTACTCTGAATGAGTTAATCATAAGACACTAAATGATCCTGCTATTATTAATACACTGAATCTTAAATGTCAAGAGAAAAATTACTAATGCGAATTATTTGATGTAAGATATGCAGGCAAATACAGAAAAAAGTATTTAAAATAGTTGTATCACCATTCTTATGATTAACAGTTGACGAGAAGTAATATACTAATGGTAATCCCAATACTGAATTTCCCAATAAACTTCCAGTGAAAATTTCTAACTGTTTCACAAGTTCAATTTTCGGCACGAGTTCTGTTACCGGACATTCTAGCTGAGGTTCACCAATGTTTCCTCATTTTCACGAGCTTGTACCGGGACGGTAGCTACATAATGAGCCCGACTTCTTTCTTTCCAATCACAGTACTCGTCAACAGGCATCATCCCTCACACCGTAACTTAAACCTCTCCAGCTGATAAAGTGAATTAATGCATCACGTTTACCACAAAAGTAAGTACGAACAGAATACAACTTCTGATCAGTAGTGGGGAAGTACGCAAGTTCCATTCTAGCCATTCTCTACAGTTTCACTACAAAAAGCAGGGAATGGTACCGAAAGCTCTGGTCGCTAACCTTCTGCACAACCTCTCCAGAAGATTGCAAGTCAAAGGAATGTCATCCCGCGAACTTGTAACGGGCTTAGGCCTTACAAAGGCGGTGCACGACTTACATCTTTAATTGCGTGACGAAACTTTACTTTTAACTGCTTGTGCAGTCAACTTTCACGAAGCCCCAGTAAGTCTTGAGGTAATGACAATCAACGGTAACAACGGAAAGCGACAGGGGTTACACATAGTGTATGTATAAACGATAAGAATGATGTGTAATTTAAGAAGTATGTAGTTCTAACAATATTTATGACGAGTAACGATAGGATATGAAAAATAAGTAGATTTTCCATATGACACATCATCACGGACAAGGTATTTTAAGTATTTTATTTTTCTGCCAATTTCCTAACCAGGAGTAAATGCGTCATCCGTAATTATCTTCGTGAAAGCGTTGTATGGACGGAAGAGTCATATGTAAGAAGTCAGCGTACTCTATTGAAGAATCTGGCCGACTTCTGACTCAGCAACAGACTATGATTGTCAATGTGATTACTTGTCATATGTAAAATGTGTATATCGTTCACATAATGATATACATATTCTATCGCCATTCTCCGTATTGCTACAAACTACAAATTTCGTACAAAACTCGTCAGTCTTATCGCTCACAGACAAATCACACGTGTGATTTTCTATAGCTTTCTGTGGTAACTTCTAACACTGGAACTCACTAGAGCTTGGCAAAAACGGATTGCACAGTTACATATTAATAACTTATGTTTACCATACCACAGCTCGAGCTTGCCCACACAAGTAAATTACATCAACTTGAAAACCTAATGGAAAACTAACACAAACAATCCTTGTTTAGCGTGCGCACTTTCAAAACCAGTTTAATTTCAGCGTTCTCAAATTAGTTTCCCTGCTAATTTTTATCTACATTTTCTTGATTCCAAATAGAACTTCCTCAGAAGTAGTACAATTTTGAAAAAAGAAAACAAAAAAAAAAAAGTTGACTTTTCGATAAAAATTACGCAAAACAGACGTCAGAGCATGCCAAACTATTCTTTGTAATGCAAACTAGATGCAATCCGTGATTATAAAATGATCCTACCCTACATAAGACAGAATGTAGATGATGTACACAACGAAATTCCAGTTCTGAAGAAAAAGTGAATCTTCGATACGACATAGACTTCTGCTGCAGGAACATTCCATGAAACAAAACAAAAATAGTGTATGACATACACGCATATATTATTTCAAATTACAACGTACTATCATTTCTATTTGAATCAGAAGCTTTCCGGAATACTGTTCTAGTTAAAAGAAGTTTTAAAAAAAAGAGTTCTAGTTCATTTCACGAGACTGAAGGTGTTATTTTCAGTTTTCAAGCAAGTTCCAATGAAAAAAAAAAAAAAAAAAAAATTTGGTTTTAACAAATTTTCGTGATCAATGTACGAATTTTGAAATATTTTAATTAATCATAATATCTAACATAACTGAGCAATTAATAAATGGTTATTGCTGAATTTCAAATTGACTTTAGAATGTTGATTCCACTTGTATACTTATGGCAAATATTTGATGTTAGGAAACTAAATTAGGAACCTAAACTATACTGATATAATTCTAACATCTTCCATTTTTAAAAGTGGATCATAGCTTCATACACTAATCCTACTTCTCGTAAGACGAATAATATGTCAGTTTATAGGCATAATAATATATTTTGTAGTTAAAATGTCAGTAAAGTGTAGACCGCTACGAGTACAGTTAACAAATTTGCTGTTATACTAAAACAGGTGAAACAACTGCTTCGCACCACATACTCCCAATTTAAACTTTAAAAAAATTCTGGAGGAAAGATCAAATATTTATTTACAACTGAACTGGGGAGAATAAAACTGCGGTCTCCGACAACTAGGCGATTGCTTAATCAATGAGAAATCAAAGTAATGATCAAAGTTAATGTACACTGTGCATTTGGCAGATCTCAACACAACCGCTAAACTCTGTTCAAGTCGAAATATATAGGCTAAAGTTATCATTTTTTCCATGCTCTTTCCGGAAAAAAACGTAAAATCTGGAAGTCTGATAAGTAAACTGAACGAAAACCATAACAGTACAATATATATATTGTACTATTATGTTGGCAAAATGGCGTCTCCTCCACAGCTGTCCGCTCTGTCAATTTTCTCCCCTACCATGTGAAAACGCTTTTGTGAAACGTTGCCGCTTTTCTATTGTGTTTGTTAAGTTCCCGTACTTGGTATTCTAATATGTAAGTACCTTTTTTTCTTTACCGGTGCGTTTTCGGGTTTCGTAATAGATTTTCTTACCGCGAATCTTGTAGTAATTTTTTCCTCTATTCATTCTTAATAGCGATAAGAATTATGAAATTAATTTCTCTGGTGCGAAACACAATTTGCAGACTCCAAGGAAGAAAATTTTCCATAAATTGGCTCCAGTGGTCTAAGAATGACTGGACCCGCTGTACTTTCTGTAGACTATGGTTTGAAATTTTCTGTAGATTGTAGGTTTTCAGAGAAAAGTATGCATCTTTTGTAATTCAACTGATTTACTATATAAACGGAGTTTAGCGTTAAAGTAAATAGTAAGTAACTTAGAGGAAGCATTACTGGAGCCACATACGTTCTTAGTAACAACAAATACTGTACAAATCTGTGTTCATTTCTCATTGCTTCTGAAATCTTGACTGTGGTTTTCTCAAAAACTTCATTTTCTGACTTGCACTCTCAGTTCACATATGCCCTCAAATTGTTACATCAGTAAAAGGACAACCGTTTTGCAACATGATGTAGATTTCTATTTTCTATTTAAGACATTCCGACTCCTTTTAGTAAGTAGACATACGATTTATAACTTAAATAAACCAGGGAAAAGGGTTTCCATGATTGAAAACCACCTTTATACCACGTTTGATAGAATTCTTGGAAGTGTTGTTGCTCTAATGAGTAAATCTCCAAACGTCCAAATCATCTGAAAGGTGTTCCTATTTATAATGTTAGAATCTCTCTCTCTCTCTGTGTGTGTGTGTGAGAGAGAGAGAGAGAGAGAGAAACTGTTCAAGAGACACCAGGTAGCGATCTGTCCACACAAAACAAGTATGTTAATGTTTTCCCAAAGACCTTCTGATGAGGACCTCTATAAGTGTAATTCTAGGATATTTTTTTTTTCTTTTGCGGAATAGTTACCTCAATCATTTCATTTCGATGTAAAAAAAGTCAATACATTGAACATTCTGTACTCATTAATGGATTACGTTACCAACAATTACAAGCAATTCTTACACTGGTTATTCTTTAAATGTAGTGTAGCCTGATTTCACGTATACATCTATTATTTAAGTCCTCAGGGTTGCCACAATATTCAAGAGGACAATTCCCTAACTTCCATGACCTTCTGGAGTACTCTTTCTTGACCACTGATATTTTAGTTTTCGGAAAATAATATTGCTTTTAGAATT
The DNA here is from genome assembly GCA_022664845.1 of Lepisma saccharinum. NCBI lineage: Eukaryota > Metazoa > Arthropoda > Insecta > Zygentoma > Lepismatidae > Lepisma > Lepisma saccharinum. The sequence continues at coordinate 10,791 of JAGDQP010024513.1, read as the reverse complement.
GTGCATCCTTCACACACTTCTCTTTTATTTCATGTGTTTCTCCATGAACAACCATAAATTGCAAGAACACAGAGAAAAATTTCTTAGCATAACAATATCCTCCTGAGCCTAAGATGCCTAAAGGCCTTAAAATAAAATTAAACTGCACTACATACACCCAATATTAAACTGGTAACAATTTCTTTACTTTCTTCGCACTTGTTTAATAGGAATAGGCCTCTAGTACCGGCATGGAACAATTCTTATACTTAAATCCTCCTCAATTTGAGACTTTATTTGTACGATTTTAATTTCGCTTCTGAAATTTACTATCTGGATCTGTACTAGTGTTCTATTAGGTCCACGCTTTTCTGTTTCTAAAACCCGTGAAGCCTCGAGAATCATTTATGTTCTGTATTAATTAAATGGAGTGGAAAAATTTCACTGACATTGCACAGCTTTTCATTGATTTTCCCTGACTTTTGGCTATTTTTGTTAGGCTCTCCCTGTCCAAATTCAAATCCCCTAACTTCTCAGGTTTGAGCAACCCTGTTTTAAATACGAATCTACTTTCAGTTTGAAGTTCCGGTTTCACTTCCTACATGTAAGTAATAAGTTCATTCAAACCACAGTTGCTTCGTTGAGATATTGGTTGACACAAGAAATATTGTTTTTCCACCTATATAACTCAGTTTGCCAATATTTTACATCTCTTGTATGTTCCTTAAATTTCGTGCGAATTTAATCTATCAATCATATTCTCTGTCATAATTACAAAGAACTTTGTTGGTTTGTAAATAGATTTTTAGTAATAACGCTTAAATTTCGAGACTTTGTTTTGGAATAGCGGTATTCATTTGGAGGCATACTAACTGTTGAAAGTTTTATTTATTTGTTTCATATTCATGTAGTTCTATTCAACTGATTTGTAAGCATATTTGATATCTTGTTTGTGTCACTCCCAACTAAATCTTTTTATTATTATCATCATCATCATCATCAAGGTGGTTGATGTTTCGGACACTGGAGACATTTTTTCCCCAAAAACTACCTTTTAAAAAGTAGTAACATCTACTAACGTTATTACGTACGCATAAAAGCTACCCCTGTGCGATGCGCACGCGCCGTGCAAGTAGCACTCCACATATCCTCGACCTACGGCACAAACTGAGGTGGGGTGGTCAGTCCCACGCTCGATCGCTTTCATCTTCCCAAGGTGCCCCAAAATACCAAGGACACTCTAGTATTCAAATATGATGAGACTGAGTACACTTCAGAGCGAGAGGCATGAGAATACTGCGAGAAAAGTCACCAGTGTCCTAGCCAGAATTTGAATCAGGCCACCCTGTTCGTAGATGTGCTACCCCCTGAGCCACGGCGACTCCTTGCGCGGTCTTAAATCGCATTTCCAAATTGCTACTTGCAACTTGATAGTGAGGTCAAGTTCGTATTCATTTTTCTTTAGTGGGGGAGGACGTGTTCGATCCCATGTGGGGTCATGATTTTGTTTTTGTTTTTCTTCTCTTTCAAGAATATATCTAAATCCTCATATTCATTATCAACATATGTTTTCTTGCGCCTTTTTAACATATTTATGTATCTTGCTGCCACCTGCTTTCCTTTTTTTTAAAAAAAAAAACTCTCTTGTATGTTTACACACATTACAGCAAAGCGAACGAAGATATGCTATTTAAAGAAAGGTTAGATAACGATTTTATTATTATTATTATGAACGCAACCAGACCTCTTTTTATATTAAAATCAAATAAGGCGTGTTCAATATTTATTTGCTACTTACATAGGTTGTTGAAAAAATTACTGCCCGGAGACAGGTTAATGACCCGAAAGCCCTTAGGCAAGACGAGCATATGGTGGTTAAGAGAGAATAAAGTAATTGCTCAGCAAAACAACACGCTTTAATTAAAAACTAAAAACGTGTAACAGTTTCACTAACTAACTAACTACTTGGCTTCATCAGACACACTAAATTACATGACAATTTCTAACGAGACAGCTATCTGGATCC
>JAGDQP010024512.1:15377-27883 GCA_022664845.1 Lepisma saccharinum | reverse complement strand
TGAGTGCACGGGCTCCCTTACTAATATAGATCGCTGTGTGAATGTATTTCCTAGAAAAACATGTAAACTGACTTCTGCATGACGAATTAGAGCCAGGCATGTGTGAGCCATATCCGTCCCAAGGAAGACAGTGCGTCAGATGACCTAAAAAGTCGCGCATAACCTTATTTTTCAAAGTAAATGATTTGTGATAAGTAACAGTTTTATAGTTTGACAAGACCCCAAGGTTTAAAATGTAGTACAAATTTTCTCTGTAGCTTTACATTGGCATTGTCTGTATGAAAAATGTCATTCGCGTAAGCAAAATATTTGTTCATATTCAGTAGCCCACAAAACAAAAAATACATTAAAAATTCAGACGATCTTTGGCAAAAATATCAGTATGGGTAATTACTTAGTGTTGAAATTATTATTACATACATTAATCACATTCCAAATTATCACGATGAATACGAGGTGGTGTAAATGAAGATCTGAAGCGGTTACAATATGTGCCCGTCAAAAAATGTACCACGATGTACACCTGAAATGCAAGCATTATTGAAGTTACACCTAATATGTATCATATCACGATGGGTTTAAAATTGACTGATTTTACACAGAAGTTAGCAACAATAGTTTACATGTTTAAAAACTACATGATATTCACACATATCTAAAAAATGTTTCACGGACAATCTGTAATTCACTGTGAAATGATAATGACTTATTACTGTGAAATTAAAGTTTGTTTTGACATAACCCTCTCCTGCTTCAACTAGATATTGCAGGCCACTGAAAATACACTTCAAGAAGGAAAGTGTAGCTCAAATGCGCCAGGATATTTCACATACCGAATGTGGAATACAAAAGTTGAACCCAACAGCAGTGAGTTTCTAAGGAAATATTGTTCATATCAATCACAATATGCTTCTTATCATAATAGACGGCAAAGTCTGTAACGTAATAACATCAACAGCAGCTTCTACGAAATGTTACGTTTGCGGTGCTTCACCAACCCAAATGAACGACAAAGTTAGAAAGAGGTCCATTAATACTGATATATTTCAATTGGGATCGCTCTCCACGCATGAATTCGCTTTTCTGAATGCCTTGTACACGTCTCATATCGGCTTGATATTTTTTTAAAAATGACAAGGTAAACAGAACTTCTAAGTAAGGAAATTATACGTGAAAAATTCCAAAATGAAATAGATCTTTTGGTGGACCAACCCAAGCCTGATGGAAGTGGGACATCTAATGATGGCAATACGGCACGAGGATTTTTCCAAGATCCAAGTCTGTCAGCAGCAATTACTGGGATTGAAGAGGTACTTATTGAGAGGTTTGGTGCATGAAACAAACACTTGAGGTGATTCAGGCAGCATCATTCTAGGAAAATGTCAAAATATGCTACAAACGAAGATCTGCTTTTAAACTTACTACATCAGACCCTGTTATTTCTTCAATAAGACCTCTGAGGGGAAAGAGAAGCAATCTTTCGGCAGCAATGCTTGCTCTTCTGGTGGAGCCTTCTCAAATTACAGCAGCAGAAGAGTCGCAGCGATGGAAATGACGATGAAGAAAGTAGTAGTGATAGTGAGTGAAATAGCACTCATCCAACTCTGATGGTGAGATCATGATGATACGTGTCAATTCCATAATGTGTGGTAATGACCCACACAAAGCATCAAAACATAGGCATAATAAACATTAAATTTATATGTTCATCATTTATGTATTTATGTACCACTGCTCTATTTGTATTGTAGAATTGATTCACATATCGTCGTATCAAAGGTTGAATTCTCTTCTTGTACGATTTGCTGCATGTTAAAAATGTCTGATTTTCAGTAAATCAATCTAATTCACTCCATTTCTAAGTTTCCTTTGATTTTTGGCCATATATAATGCATCACAATCACTGGACAATCGTACATTAATTATGCGCACAAAATTGTCAATTTCGGCCCACTGTGCGCTGCGGTGAATATTGTTGCTGAGGTGGGACCAAGATGTAGGACCACCCATAATCTTGAGGGTTACTTATGTAATGTACCTAGTGGAGTTCAACATACAACTATTAGAACAAGTATGAAGATGCAGGCAAATTAAACATCATGGTTCATGACAAGAAACGGGGTTAAATAATTGTGATTGCGGTTGGATTACCAGCCAAGACCGTCTGCAAGCAGTAGAGTAGAAAGTTTCACATTATTTTACAAACAACCTAATCGAAAAAAATAAAACTCGTGAATTTTGATGCAAGCGATACCTATGGTTAACTACCATGGGCACTAAACTATGTTCGCTTTAATACCATGATCCTATAACAACCACCTGCACCTGATCCACAAATGAGTACACCATAGATTTAATCAAGACAAAAAGAAAATAAAGCTTTGTATTATGCAACTCACTCAGTAGCTATGGCCATGAACCGCTATAACGGCCGCCCCTACTTAAATATTTTTCAAAACATTTCAAAACCTAATAATAGTATCAGAAATTTTCTAACATAATTCCCTAGTACTTACAAATTACTTTGAAATACAATGGGAAGCGACTCGAGATGATTGAGTCCATTGATAAGTAATGAGCCTTCAACTAAACTATGGTGCTATCATCTTTGATAACATATTACTCAACATTTCCGTAGCATCATATTACGTAGTATTTTGTAAGTACTAGGGAACTATAGGCCGTGGTGGCTTAATGATAGAGCGCTCACCTCTGGCACTTGTATGTAGTAGTCGGTTCAAACCCTGCACATGTCACTGACCTCTGTGGTGGACAAATGCCGTGTGCATGGGCTTTCTCGGGGATTCTTCAGTTTCCTCCCAATGTCTTCATTCCACCATTTATCCAATCATCATACATCCTGCCTGTGCCAAAAGTTGCCTACAGATCTTTAAAATCATGTTCAAATTCAACTACAGAACTATGCTGAAACCCTTTTGATACTATTATTACAGTCTGAAATATTTAAGTAATATTAAAAAGTGGAGGCCCTTCAAAAAAAAAAAAAAAAAAAAAAAAAACGTAACTGTACATTTTCGTATATTTAGGTCAAAAAGTTAGGAGTTAAAAAAAAATACGCAATAGTTAGGAATTTCAAATATACTTCGTATTAACTTCATGACTTTTTTTTAAACACATGTACAATACATTTTGTATGCAATGAATAATACAGGACTATTGTTCTAAAAACACAAAATAAAAAATTAGAAACTGTATTATTAAAAGCACGGGTATGTGTATCATTTTTCTTTTTACTAACAAGAAACTAAAATTTCAGTTCCTTTATGAAGAAGTAATTTACAAAATTCAAGAATATGAAGAAAAGAAAAAAAAAACTTACTTCATTCTCTTTACGATCTACTCTTCAACTTTATTTTCCTGTTAGTTTGGTGTTAAAATCACTGCTTTTCAAAAAACAAACAACAAAGCATTTTCACTTCAAAGCAATGATACTCTTTCTACACTATTTTACGACAAGACACAAATTGCTTTTTTGATATATTATGCATGTATTAGGGAAAGACAACATAACAGCGTTTTGGTTTGAAAAACTCGGAACAGTCTTTTATATTATTCCAAACTTGGTTTTAGTTTTTAGTTTTTAATTACAAAACTTATTTCTATTTAAATAGAACCTTTTCTTTCTGCTATTTCGTTAAACAAAAAACCAAGTTCTGAATGAAAAATTGATTATTTTTTTTGGTGTATGTTTTGATTTGTTTATACAACCAGTTTCCGTTTAAAGAAAAACGGTTTTGCCCATCCCTAATACGAATGTGAAAGAAAAGAAATGCATACAACAGAAATGTATCTGTATGGTTCATGATACATAGAAAATACAAGTCAGATGAACTAATAGATCTATGAACCGCATACTGCTCTCTTTCTATTTACATTAAATCATTAAGAAGCAACAGAAGATAATAAAATTCGTCACCAATTAACAGCAACATTTGGTTCTATGCTGTGATGCATTTTTGGTTTTGTTTACAAGATGGATTGCTTTTATCCTTAATTCTAGCGGAACGTTTCACTGACAAATGTATCGTCGCACACAACTTTCGAGTTTATTGTCTTTTTTTCTCTCTCTCTATGTTCAAAGTCAATTACCAGTCAAAGTCATTACTGTACACAACACTATATATATATATATTTACACATTTTCAAGATCGTTGGAAAATAATAAATTCATTCTTCGCATTTCAAGAAGCGATCTTTTTGTGAGAAAAAGAAAAGTTGTCCAAAGGTAATATAAACATGTAACTTCAGGACGCTGAGTTAAGTATTGATAAGTCATTTAAGTGTTCCTAGTACCGGTGATGTCCCGGGTTCGATTCCCGATGGACACACGTTCAACGAAGTGGTTCAGACTCCACTTAAAACTAACTACACGACGACGTTAACGTTATCTCCGTCTGGATGGAAGGCAGACAACCACCAATGGACAAAGGAACTTCCGTCGGGGCTGGTGGAAAAGCCCCATAACCCAGTTGCCATGCAGGCAAAGCGATGAAGAACGACTTTACTCGGAAATTGGACCGCACTGCGAATCTGCAGTCTGCTTCGGATTATGATTGCGACTGTGGTTCCGACATCCTTAGATGCTACGTGTTATAGGAGCTTCGAATATCAAAACTCAAAGGGATAGAACACATTGGCATTCAAAGTTTAAACGAGTTGGTATTATTTGTGCTTATATTGTGATTATTGGCACTAGCCGCTGTAATTCAAAGGATTTTCCATTGTCACACTCCAGAGTCTATTGTGTAGCTTTTAAAAGACCCAACAACTTGCCAACGTTATATACTGAGCACAACTACTTGAAGTACCAAAACGTTTTTGCTACATGTATCCTGTTTAAGTTGTTCTTCAGATGGGGATGCCTACACTTCCAACTATGAAGAAATAATGAACACTATTCAAGTGCGTCCAAATCATATCATCATCAAAAATGATTGAAAATAAATCAACTGCTAGTCCAGCCTCCGTTATGCCCCTACAAAGAAGCAATGAATGCTCCTGTACCAGGAGTAGCGTGCGGCTTCAGGGCTCCCAGCAGATTTCTGCATAGGTTTGGATAGTTTAATTGAGCTGAGCGTTACATCCCAATGTTGCCAAATCGTAGTTGCTCCGTCCGCAAACGTTTACACTGCGTTAGTAATTGAAAGTGGCTCAACGTCGTACCGTGGAGCTTATTAAATTGCAGGTACAATAAAGCAGAAACTAACTGCTTTTTCCCATTTGAACCTATTACGAGAAGAACGGCGACATCACAAGATCGCCAACCGTACGCTCGTGTACCACAGTAATTGCTCCGAGACCGTACCTACAGTTCATTGCGTTGAAGCGCAACGAGTTTCGTAGCCTTGAACTGTTACAAGAGACAATACACCAGTGTGTCTGAAAGGTATCATTGAGGTACAAAGATAGTCACGCGGCTGTCCCATGCAAACAGGTAAGACATCGAGAGCCTTTGCTATGTTTAAAAGGAAGTTTTCTTTCTCTATGTTATATTTCCTAGAGGCTGATGTTGTTAGAACACGATTGGAAATTTAACTTATTTCTTGCTGTTGACGCCGTTAAATGTTAATTTATAATCAAGCAATTATACCATAACTTAAGTCAACGTCATGAAGACACCTATATTGGCAATTATCGACGAAATCTTTTGTTTCCGCGGAAAAAAAAAACAGTCCTTATTAGTTTGATATTTATCAGTATATTAGACACAGTAAAAAATTGAATCCCCCGAAAATTATGCAATCGTTCTGTACATTAAACATTTTCCCCTTGTTCTAAATGTACTAAAGGTAGGCGGTAATAACATGCCATCTATAGTAAACCTAAAAAATAGTGTTGATCCTACCAAATATTCAATATATGAAAATCACGTTCAGTAATACTCTTTGAACGCGAATATGCTTGAGGCACCGTTATGTTTTTTTTAACCTTTTATCAGTTTTAACTATAGAAATGATTATGGTTATTAATGCATATCTTTTCTGAATAGTGAAATGCATTTATAATGAAACTATTATATATATATGTGTGTGTGTATTGAATATGAATTATGTTAAAGCACTGAGCAAAAAAAGAAAACATAAAAGAAAAATCAAAAGAATTACCAGCATACATTCTTCAAAAGAGAACAGAAAAAGACATAATATGAATAACAATGAATGCCATAAATGAATTCGTATTTAATCTATCATGTTTGTACTTCCATTAGATATTTTATTTATACAGGAACTAAATGTTGTCTGTATAACTGTTGTGCTTAAGTTCTACATGTCATACTCTATGATATACCTTTACACCAAAACACACGAACTTTCGGTTGAGATATTTCAATCTTGCTTTTATCAATCAATATCTCTGTCTCCCCCACGTCGATTTTTTTGTTCCTTCACATCTTCAGCACATTTCAACAAATATCTTGAATACACTTTTAATCTAAGTGCGAAGACGGAAATAATAAACCCATTATTTTGACAAAAAAAGTAATATAACAAATTAATTACAAATAAAACTTTTCTCCATACTTAAAAATTGATCAATCAGATATATATCACAGTTCCTTTTTCCCTTCGTACATTATACATAACAAGTAGCCGAACAGTTACACTTACATGAGAAGCAATATACTGTACGTAGTAGTTAACAGTAACATCACAGATATTTTTCTTTTTATATATATATATATATTTCTTTTACATGGCACAATCGTCGACGATCCTTTTAATTGTTCGTTTTTTTTCCTTCTTCCCCCCCCCCCCCTCCTTTTCTTTTTCAAGAATGAAGAACAGAAAACACTTTACAGCACTCGGATGTAACACGGGAGACCAATTGTCTCAGTCTTCTGGACAGCTTCTACCTGTCGACCTTCTACTTGTGCCTCAAAATCGTCCTCACAATGTTCAGCTTGCGGGGAAATGATACTGGCACGTGGGAGTTACCGTCAGCGTGGTGCTGATTTTAGAAGAAGGCGGTACCGCTCGCATGAATGATCTGAAAAGGAAAGAGAAACATTATTACTGGAAATACCTGAATCTACATGCAGGTTATTACTATATGATATTACCTAGCCTTGCCATGAATGCTGTTACAAACTTGAGGCATGTTGAGTTCTACAGTGAAGACTACGAAAATCGAATAGATGTGGCAACGATGCATGGGGTTGGAAAATCAGCTAGTGAAATTTTCCAAACACGAAAAAATCTGACAATGAGCCGCATGTTTGTGTACCGCAGTACCAGGCGGTTCGTAGAGACTGCGTCCATCGAAGATCAACCGAGAGAAGACTCAGCGAAATCCTCCCTGTTTGGAAGCAGTCAGTAATGCCTCGAGACAAAATCGATGTCCAGACTACGAGAGTAGACTTTCGTCTTGAAGCATATTTTCGGTTTACCAGACAATTCTTGGCTCCACGTCTGATGCAGTAAAAGGTGTTGAACTGCAAACGGTACGCCAAGAATGGTCACTGCAGGACGCTCTTTACAGACGAAAAAGATCTTCACTATCGAAATGTTTCATTCGTCAAAAGTTTTCAGGACGCATGAAAAGACTCCACACATCCAGAGACGCCAACATCCCTCCTCAGTCACGGTTTGGTGGGGGGATGAGTTATAGCACGTGTAAATTTTGCAAAAAGGGTGTGGAAACCATAGCGCGAGTGTATGAAAATACTGTTGCATCACGTAGTCAGTGTTTGAGGGAATCGATAGCAAGCGCACACATCCCACAATGGTCAGTTTAAGGGGTTCCTTCGAAGCAGCAATGGCGAGTTTCCCTTTGGCGACGGTGCGTGTTGCAACAGACGAGTGGCCTGTGCGTCTCAAACTCTACACTATGCAAGTCCCTTGTCAATAGTACAAGATGTTTTAATTCTGCTATCACTTATATAATCAACTTTTTCTACATGACGCGTAAAATACGTAAGGAAAGTACTATCAAGATTAATAGAAAATGGAGATGGAAATACTTTCTAAGTCTCAAAAAAAAAAAAAAAAAAAAAATGCTACTCCACACAAAAGTAGAACGAACACTTTACATTTAGTCAATGCCACATATATCAGTGTTGCCAGTTCCTGGGGCAAAAAAACAAAACCTCTCATTGGCCATTTTGTATGAACCTTAGTACGTACAATACGTAAAAACTCAGGAAAGTTAAAAAAAACCTTGCTTGCTGGGTTGGTTGGTTATTGAGTACAGAACAGCAACATCCGACTCGGCGTCTTTTCATGATCTTATTGCATGACTGCAGACTGCGACATATCCAAACAGCTTCTTTATGTTAATGTTTGCAAGTTAATTGATTAGAATAGTGAAAAATTTTAGTGTGGTTGCTGAGGCCTGAGTGTGAAATTGTAGAAAAATATAGTGTATGTACTGTACAAGGTACTCCACGTGTAATTAACCTCCTTTGTTTTTGTGAAAAGAGTAGTCACAACGAAGTCAACGTTTCAAAACCAACTGGACACATTCTCACGAAGACAACAGGTAAAAGAAGGAATGCTTATATTCAGAATAATTCCAGTACGTCTGTAATAGCAGGTTAGCTGACTGGCCGTGAGCAGTTGCAATCACATCTACATGCTTGAATTCTTCTGAACATAATAATTCCTTCCGCATTGGTTCCTGACAATGTATCCAGTTTGGTTTGAAACTTTGAACCTGTATAAGTGTCCTTTTTACAAACACAGAGCAGGTTATTAAATGTAAGTACATACTTTGAATTATACAGCCTTCTTTGCGCATCGCGGTTATATATAAACAGGGTTTCTGCCAGGATTTTCAGTTTGAGGAGGGGGTGTACAGTCAAAATTAGGAGGGTGTAAGTGAAGTTTTCCACTTTTCTATCTACTTTTTCACTGTAAAAAAAATTAAAGGGGGCGGGGAGGTCGAGAATTTGGGGGGTCTGGCGGAATCACTGTATATAAACATAATGTTTCGCTGAATCTGCAGCTTCTCTATTAAAGTTATGAAGTAACAACCAAACACAACTTACAGAATTACTGACGTGAATTAAATTTTGCTTGTAAGAATAGGCATTTTTGATACCGTGAAAGCGCGTTCGCTTTTCTGCGTGTGGTCATAGGTTCAATCCCGACGAGGTCCACTGAAAAGAGTGGTTCAGAGTCCGCTTTATGAAAGAAACCTGTAGACAGTCCTTAGTAGCTCGTTTAGGACGTTAAAAATTCAATCGTCAACAAGCATTTATCACAATAATTTTAATGAACATAAAACTGCTTTTTACAATTATATACGAAACACACTACACAATTTTAAAGTCATTGATAAAGTCTTCAATGTTATTTTACTAAAGCTGTCATTCTTACTAGAAGTGCAAGTACATATCACCACCTGTTTTCTGTTTTTTTAAAACTATACCACGAAACTGGATAATCCGAAGCTAAAGGGACAACAAAATAGTCGAAATATCCTAAAGTTTAAAAAATACAGTAGAGTTTCAACAGATAATTAAAATCCAGTACTGCAAAACACTAACAATATAACCACTCATAGCTATTGTTCTCATATTGTCACTAAATAAATATGAACACTAACAGAGCAGTCTTGAAACATACATGTCTAAAGGTTATAAATTAATTTAAATTCAAATCTGAGCAGTCAGTTCTCTGATCAAAAACCACAGTATAAACCATGCAGTTTCTATATCATTATTATATCAGAATCTTTTCCAGAGTAACCGCTTCTGAAAACATCATAAGCCGGTCACGTACTTAAGATCATCTTACCATTATCTGGATACACCAATCACATACAACACAACTCATTAAAAAATCACAATGTACCATAATTTTTAATGAGTGGTCCCACATGATTGGTGGATACAGATAGTGCTGGGATGATCGCTTCAAGTAATTACGTAGGTGACCAGACTGTGACGTTTTCAGAAGTGGTCTGAAGAAAACGCTGATCTAGTGTCGAGATTGCAACGTTCGAAACTGATTTAAAGCGAAATTAGTATCCGATGGAAAATCGACGTCTTTGCTCCCCCCTTCCTGCCCTCCCTCTTCCTTTTCAGCCAAAATATTAGTGTGATCGCGAAACCGAGATACACATTCGAAGAAAATAGTTTTTTCTTGGAACGAACTCGCGTTAACTCTGTAGCACAGTGCCGTTGTCAGTTGGCAAAGATGGCTGTAGCGCTTCCCACGTTCACACCGTATAAGCGGTAAAGTGTTATTCGTTATCTATGGAGCGAGAGACGAACGCCCAACCCTAGATCCATACGGAAATGTTGATAAATGTGCGGCGAGAAGCCCTTAATGACAATGAGCGGTCGGGTGGCCTCGCCCCCCAGTGATTACCACGTGTTCGGTCTACTGAAGAAATTCCTTGCAGGACTAGAGTTCAGTTCCGATGGCGAAGCAAAGACCGCTGTCCGGCGGTGGTTCCACAATCAACCGGCCGAATTATACAACAGCGACACCTCCAAAGTAGTGGTGCGATGGGACAAATGCCTGAATCGCTGTGATGGTTATATGGAAAAATGGTGAAAGGTATATAGAGCAATTCCTATATTTTAATTTTCCTATATGTTTATTATTTTGGCTAAAAAAAAGTGGCGGTGGGGAAAAGACTTCTCAATTATCCCTCGTATAAACACAAAAAATTGAAAACAACGTGTATAATGAATAATATACTAAAACGTATCCGCAACTTGAAAAAAAAAATCAATATAATTTGTTAAGAATAACGATTTACTTGGACAAGCCAAATTTCCACTTACCTTGAATCACTTCAAGAGCAAACATGGCTTCATCCTTGATGTTTCTGACTACAGCATCAGTTATAAGCACGTGAATACCATTAGGTCCCTGAATATACACATCCAGTATATGTTCAGGCGTGATTCCCACAAGCTGAGCCAACTTCAGCACTATTTCTGCGCAGCTCAGATTTTCCAGGTACAATGCATGGAATACATGGGACTGATCCATCATACAAATATACACAGTCAGTCGAGGAGCAATGGCTCTGGAAAGAAGGAATACATTGTATAGTACAAAAAACATTGGAACAAGGAGTTATGTTATTTCATCTTACTTTATGGCAATTAATCGCATGCATAAACTTTATAAAGTAACAGATGTGGCTCAAGCGTAAAGTATATAATCTGTGTGTGTTACCTGAAATGCTGTATCGCCCTGCAACGTGGACATTGAATGCAGGGTTGCCACTGGTTTTCAAATTCCAAATTCCCCTGATTTCGTTGCTAAGAATAACCTCTTCTATATTTTTCTGGTTAGCAATTTCTATCAATCTCTCTGAGTCGCATCTAAATTGGGTTTTTGACGTGAATCTTGGAATGAAGACACGAGCTTACGATATAAACCAATCCCGAGAACCAGTTGCTTCAACTGCTCCAAATCTACTTCAAGTCGTCGTATCCCCCTAGCGGAAGTAGTGGAGACTACTATCGCAACTTTCGTAAAAGTCCTATCAGGGTTAGCATTCAATGAGAAACGATAATAGAGCCACGAAGGTACTGCACTGTCCCTCACGTCACTAACGCGAAAGCGTGAAATAAAAAAGATTTTATTAGCCCGTAGGCGCGATACAATCGATTTATTAAAATCAAAAGTACATATATACAAAACCCAACATCATTCTTTACATTCATACGCGAAACAACTTTCTGTGACACTACTATTTCCAATCTTAATTTCTTGAATTTCCTGACTGAAACAAACGTTCTAATTGTTGCAAATTAAATAAATCTTAAACTGCAATAAAATATTAAAATATTTCTTCCGAACAATGATTCGATCTATACTTTTGAGTAAATTAATACTCATTTCTCCTATAATGTCGTAGTTAATTACATTATCCAAAACCAATCAACAATCTGGTTGAACATACTCTCATCAATGACGTTTAGAGTAATAAGCCATTTACCTCATACATCACCAAAATGCTCCACACAGTAATTGTCAACATGAATTTCCAAATTATAAACAATAGAAATATTTCCACAATCGAATGCCAATTGATTCATATAAAAGTAACAATGTAAATAACTTTCATTGCATATCTATTAAATTAAAATACATAAATCCAATGATAAGAATCCCATATATGATCGTTTCGTTGAATACCATAACTACTGACAGATTAACAAAGCTATGTACTACCATACACTAAAGATAGCAAAATTAAACTACAAAAAGCTGTTAAAAGTGAAATACACAAAGTGTCTGAAAAAAATAATTAATTACTTTATAAAAAAAAACTATCATGGATGGATGGATGAGAAGTGAAATCCCATACCAGACTATATGTATAAACAGCTAAATACAGTTTCATAAATCAGAGAAGCTGAACTGTCACGCTGTTTACATAGCTTCTAAAATGTATGGAAACAAGTTTACTACCGTATAAGAATTAATACTGCTTAGTCATAAAATACACAGTTCTCAAATCTTAGATGGGGAATAGCCTTACAACAGAGAAATATTTATTACATCGCATTAGGTACG